>WNWK01019308.1:0-38075 GCA_009830355.1 Cherax destructor
TTGTTATGCTGAGAATTTCGGGCAAATTGGGTCAGTTTTGTCCCAGGATGCGAGCACACCAATCCACTAACACCCAGGTACCCATTTTATACTGGTGGGTGAACAGGGACAGCAGGTGTCTCATGGAAACACGTCCCTAAAGTTTATCCGACCGGAGATTCGAACTCCGGACCCATGTTGAGCTAGATGATTTTAATTTTGCCACGGAAGTGGCTAATTTAGTGCACCCCATTATAGAGTTTGTGAAGTATACTGGAAGGTGATGGAAGTATTAGTGTTAGTATTATTATGTTACGGTGATCTGGTGGTGGGGTCGTCACTACCACTGAGGTGTCCTGGTTCACCGGGGTCAGGAACGCGCCGCCGTACCGAGGACGTGACTGTTCTGGAAATGACCGTTCATTTTGCTATTAAACAATTTTTAATAATCAGAAGTTCAATGAGATTGAACCTGACTCACGGCTGTGACTTCATGTTAGTCATAAAAGCTGACTTTGTGTTGACTGCATAGGACCTTAGCTTATTTGTTATGTCACTAGCGAAGTTCTTGAGCACCCTGCAGAAACTACGTATAAACCGGCAACACTGCCAACACACTGGTGAACATGGTAATAAAACAAAGGTGAACATGTGCACATAACAACCATCACGGGTGAACATGGTCACAAAATAACCACTCACGGAACAGGGCACATAAACTAACCACTACGGTGAACATGGTCACAAACACCACTCACTGGGGAACATGTGGTAATTAACCACTACGGGTGACATGGGTGCACAAAAACTACCACTCACTGGAACATGTGGTGCACAATAAACTAACACCACTGGTGACATGCGGTGACATAACAACCATCAGTAAGGTCAAAACACCCATTCAGGTAACAACTGACATACCTGGTTTGGTCACTGATGTTACATGTTGGAGCTTTGCTGTGTTGTTGCAACACAATTAACTCAGTAGAGAGAACCAACAACTCTAATCCTTCCTTGAAGACATTTTGTTATCGAAAAATATGATAATTGTATGGACTGGTGCCAAAAACACTCAAATCAGGTATACTAAGAAGGCCTAGGCACTAGGCCCCAAAAGGAGTTAACAATTGTACATTTGGATTTATATCTACATTTCAATTATCTGTTACAGACAAATTTTGGAAATTTGCTTAGTAAATAATATATCTTATTTCATGAATAGGATATCTTGACATGTACATAGGTTATTATACTCTCTATGTATCTCTATATTCCTCAATAAGTGGACAATTAAGCACATAGTGTTCAGATGTGACCATATGCCTGATTACATAATTTGCATTTAGTTTGATCATCAACGTGTCTCCCAAACTGCCAGAAGTACCTGTAGCCAAGCCTAAGCCTGGCCACTACAACATCTGTGTGAGCTGAGTGCTCTAGCGATCGACTTTATTACAAAGGTAATGAACTTTTCACGTCTGTATCTGGTCACAATCATGACAAAGTTACAAAAGTAATGAACCATCTACACGTCTATACGTACATGGTCACAATCATGAACAAATTACGAAGTAATGAACCTAAACACGTCACACCTGGTCATAACTGCAATTGATTATTCGGTAGTGTTAGTTTGATAGTATGAGTGGGGTAGTATTAGTGTGGTAGTATGAGTGTTGAAGTATTAGTGTGGTTAGTATTATTGTAGTACGTTAGCGGTGATCTCGGTGGTGGTGTGGTTACCGCGTCCACTACCACTGAGGTGGTCCTGGGTTCAATACCCCCGGGTTGAAGTCAGGACACGGCCGCCTCGCCCGTACCACAAGCGAGGAACTGGGTGGACATTGCGTCCTCCTGGGGAAATGAGCTCCGGTTCATTTCTTTGCTATTAAGACAATTTTTAATAATTCAGAATGTTCAATGAGAATTGGAACTCTGACTCACGAAGCTGTGACTTCATGTTAGTCATAGAAAACGCTGGAGCTTGTGTTGGTTGACTGCATGTACGTGGGACACTTAGCTTATTTTTTGTTATGTCACTTAGGCGGGAAGTTCATTGAGCACCCTGCAGAAACTACGTCATAAACCTGGCAACACTGCACCAACACTCACTGGGTGAACATGGGGTGCACAATAAACTAACCAGTCACAGGGTGAACATGGGGTGCACAATAAACTAACCACTCACAGGGTGAACATGGGGTGCACAATAAACTAACCACTCACTGGGTGAACATGATGTGCACGATAAACTAACCACTCACTGGGTGAACATGTGGTGCACAATAAACTAACCACTCACTGGGTGAACATGTGGTGCACAATAAACTAACCACTCACTGGGTGAACATGTGGTGCACAATAAACTAACCACTCACTGGGTGAACATGTGGTGCACAATAAACTAACCACTCACTGGGTGAACATGTGGTGCACAATAAACTAACCACTCACAGGGTGAAGATGGGGTGCACAATAAACTACCCATTCAGGTAACAACTGACATACCTTGGTTTGGGTCACCTGAGTGTTACATGTTGAGAGCTTTGCTGTGTTGCTTGTACAACACAATTAACTCAGTATAAGAGAGAACCAACAACTCTTTACATCCCTTCCTCTTGAAGACTGAGGTTTTTTGGGTTATCTGGCAATATACACTATGATAATTGTACTTGTGTACCTGTGCCTAAATAAACGTACTCAAATTCAGTATATCTTAAGAGTCAGGCGCTAACTCAGTGCTTGCCAGGGCAGCAGAAGGAAGGAACTTGTAGTATTAGTGTCGTAGTAATAGTGGGGTAAGTATTGTCGTAGTACTATTATTGGAGTAGTATTAGTAATAATATAATAATATCATTATTTCTACAAGTACATACATAAGGTATAAAGGCCCAGCTGGCTGAGCATTTCGGGCAAATTAAGTCAGTTTTGTCCCAGGATGCGACCCACACCAGTCCACTAACACCCAGGTACCCATTTTACACTGATGGGTGAACAGGGACAGCAGGTGTCTCATGGAAACGAGTCCCTAATGTTTTCCAGCCGTACCGGAGATTTGAACTCCGGACCTCAGTGTGTGAGCTGAGGGCTCTAGCGATCAAGTTCATTACAAAGGAAATGAACTTTTACGTGTCTATATCTGTCCACAATCATGACAAAGTTACAAAAGTAATGAACCATCTACACGTCTATACGTACATGGTCACAATCATGAACAAATTACAAAGTAATGAACCTAAACACGTCCACACCTGGTCATAACTGCAATTGATTATTCGGTAGTGTTAGTTTGATAGTATGAGTGGGGGTAATATTAGTGTGGTAGTATGAATGTTGAAGTATTAGTGTGGTTAGTATTATTGTAGTACGTTAGCGGTGATCTCGGTGGTGGTGTGGTTACCGCGTCCACTACCACTGAGGTGGTCCTGGGTTCAATACCCCCGGGTTGAAGTCCAGGACACGGCCGCCTCGCCCGTACCACAAGCGAGGAACTGGGTGGACATTGCGTCCTCCTGGGGGAAATGACCTCCGGTTCATTTCTTTGCTATTAAGACAATTTTTAATAATTCAGAACGTTCAATGAGAATTGGAACTCTGACTCACGAAGCTGTGACTTCATGTTAGTCATAGAAAACGCTGGAACTTGTGTTGGTTGACTGCATGTACGTGGGACACTTAGCTTATTTTATGTTATGTCACTTAGGCGGGAAGTTCATTGAGCACCCTGCAGAAACTACGTTATAAACCTGGCAACACTGCACCAACACTCACTGGGTGAACATGGGGTGCACAATATACTAACCAGTCACAGGGTGAACATGGGGTGCACGATAAACCACTCACAGGGTGAACATGAGGTGCACAGCAAACTAGCCACTCACTGGGTGAACATGATGTGCACAATAAACTAACCACTCACTGGGTGAACATGGGGTTCACGATAAACTAACCACTCACTGGGTGAACATGAGGTGCACAATAAACTAACCACTCACAGGGTGAACATGGGGTGCACGATAAACTAGCCACTCACTGGGTGAACATGGGGTGGACAATAAACTAACCACTCACTGGGTGAACAAGGGGTGCACGATAAACTAACCACTAACAGGGTGAACATGGGGTGCACAATAAACTAGCCACTCACAGGGTGAACATGGGGTGTATAGCAAACTAGCAACTAACAGGATTAACATTACGTGCACAATAAACTAGTCATAGCATGAACATGAGGCCCAAACTAGTCGATTAACATGGGTTGACAATAAATTAGCCACTCACAACTTGAACACGGATTGTACAATAAACTAACCACTCACAGGGTGAAGATGGGGTGCACAATAAACTACCCATTCAGGTAACAACTGACATACCATGGTTTGGGTCACCTGAGTGTTACATGTTGAGAGCTTTGCTGTGTTGCTTGTACAACACAATTAACTCAGTATAAGAGAGAACCAACAACTCTTTACATCCCTTCCTCTTGAAGACCGAGTTTTTTTGGGTTATCCTTGGTAATATACACTATGATAATTGTACTTGTGTACCTGTGCCTAAATAAACGTACTCAAATACAGTATATCTTAAGAGTCAGGCGCTAACTCAGTGGTTGCCAGGGCAGCAGAAGGAAGGAACTTGTAGTATTAGTGTCGTAGTAATAGTGGGGTAAGTATTGTCGTAGTACTATTATTGGAGTAGTATTAGTAATAATATAATAATATCATTATTTCTACAAGTACATACATAAGGTATAAAGGCCCAGCTGGCTGAGCATTTCGGGCAAATTAGGTCAGTTTTGTCCCAGGATGCGACCCACACCAGTCCACTAACACCCAGGTACCCATTTTACACTGATGGATGGGTGAACAGGGACAGCAGGTGTATTATGGAAACGCGTCCCTAATGTTTTCGAGCCGTACCGGAGATTCGAACTCCGGACCTCAGTGTGTGAGCTGAGGGCTCTAGCGATCAAGTTCATTACCAAGGAAATGAACTTTTACGTGTCTATATTTGTCCACAATCATGGTCTAGTGGCTAGAGCTCTCGCTTCACACACGGAGGGCCCGGGTTCGATTCCCGGCGGGTGGAAACATTTCGACGTGTTTCCTTACACCTGTTGTCATGTTCACCTAGCAGCAAATAGGTACCTGGGTGTTAGTCGACTGGTGTGGGTCGCATCCTGGGGGACAAGATTAAGGACCACAATGGAAATAAGACAGACAGTCCTCGATGACGTTCTTGGGTTATCCTGGGTGGCTAACCCTCCTGGGTTAAAAATCCGAAGAAATTTTATCTTTATTATTTTAACCATCTACACGTCTATACGTATGTTGTCACAATCATGAACAAATTACAAAGTAATGAGCCATTAACACGTCCACACCTGGTCATAAATGCAATTAGTTATTCGGTAGTGTTAGTTTGATAGTAAGTGGGGGTAGTATTAGTTAGTTAGTTACCATTTTGTCCTAGGCACATGGTAGTATGAATGTTGAAGTATTAGTGTGGTTAGTATTATTGTAGTACGTTAGCGGTGATCTCGGTGGTGGTGTGGTTACCGCGTCCACTACCACTGAGGTGGTCCTGGGTTCAATTCCCCCGGGTTGAAGTCTAGGACACGGCCGCCTCGCCCGTACCACAAGCGAGGAACTGGGTGGACATTGCGTCCTCCTGGGGAAATGAGCTCCGGTTCATTTCTTTGCCATTAAGACAATTTTTTAATAATTCAGAACGTTCAATGAGAATTGGAACTCTGGACTCACGAAGCTGTGACTTCATGTTAGTCATAGAAAACGCTGGAGCTTGTGTTGGTTGACTGCATGTACGTGGGACACTTAGCTTATTTTTTGTTATGCCACTTAGGCGGGAAGTTCATTGAGCACCCTGCAGAAACTACGTCATAAACCTGGCAACACTGCACCAACACTCACTGGGTGAACAAGGGGTGCACGATAAACTAACCACTCACTGGGTGAACATGGGGTGCACGATAAACTATCCACTCACAGGGTGAACATGGGGTGCACAGCAAACTAGCCACTCACTGGGTGAACATGGAGTGCATAATAAATTAGCCACTCACTGGGTGAACATGGGGTGCACGATAAACTATCCACTCACAGGGTGAACATGGGGTGCACACCAAACTAGCCACTCACTGGGTGAACATGGGGTGCACAATAAACTAGCCATTCACTGGGTGAACATGGAGTGCACAATAAACTACCCACTCACATGGTGCACAATAAACTAGCCATTCACTGGGTGAACATGGGGTGCACACCAAACTAGCCACTCACTGGGTGAACATGGGGTGCACAATAAACTAGCCATTCACTGGGTGAACATGGAGTGCACAATAAACTACCCACTCACATGGTGCACAATAAACTAGCCATTCACTGGGTGAACATGGGGTGCACACCAAACTAGCCACTCACTGGGTGAACATGGGGTGCACAATAAACTAGCCATTCACTGGGTGAACATGGAGTGCACAATAAACTACCCACTCACATGGGTGCACAATAAACTAGCCATTCACTGGGTGAACATGGGGTGCACAATAAACTAGCCATTCAGGTAACAACTAACATACCTTTGCTTGGGTCACCTGAGTGTTACATGTTGAGAGCTTTGATGTGTTGCTTGTATTTATGTGTACCTGTGCCTAAATAAACTTACTCAAATTCAGTATATCTTAAGTGTCAGGCTCTAGCTCAGTGCTTGCCAGGGCAGCAGTAGGAAGGAACTTGTAGTATTGGTGTGGCAGTATTAGTGTCGTAGTAATTGTGGATATTATTAGTGTAGTACTATTATTGGGGTAGTATTAGTGAGGCAGTGTTAGTGGGATAGTATTACTGGGGTAATATTAGTGGGGAAGTATTAATGAGGTAGTGTTAGTGTGGTAGTATTAATACGGTAGTGTTTAGTGCATTAGTATTAATGTGGTATAGTTAGGGAGGTAATATCAGTGGGGGTAGTATTAGTGTGGGAGTGTTAGTGTGATAGGTTAGCGGTGATCTCGGTTAGTTAGTTTGATATCTTTATTATGCACCCCATACCCATCCTGTGGGCGGTAGTCACCCCATACCCATCCTGTGGGCGGTAGTCACCCCATACCCATCCTGTGGGCGGTAGTCACCCCATACCCATCCTGTGGGCGGTAGTCACCCCATACCCATCCTGTGGGCGGTAGTCACCCCATACCCATCCTGTGGGCGGTAGTCACCCCATACCCATCCTGTGGGCGGTAGTCACCCCATACCCATCCTGTGGGCGGTAGTCAAAAGATTACAGAGGTACATAATGGGTCCAGGGACTGGACCTCAAAGTTTGATAGCTGAGCAAGTTACAAAGGTAATGAACTCAGATGGTCACAATCATGACAAGTTACAAAGGTATTTGCAGATTACAGAGGTATATATAGGGTCCAGAGACTGGGCCCCAAAGTTTTGATAGCTGAACAAGGTACAATGGTAATTAATTCACTAGTTACAAGGTAATGAATCATGTAAGTAAATTTACTTACGTCTGTCATGGTTGCACTCATGAACAAATTATAAAACAATGAGCAATCTATTAGTCTACACCCAGCCACAACTGTAATGAGTTATTGGTGCAAATTTTAATTGTTGGGTCACACACACACATATACATATACACATACATATATACACACACACATACATGTATATACATACACACATATACATACACACACACACACACGTGTCAATGCTTTATTTACAGGGAGCAAAGTCAGGGTATTTTTCCAGAATGGTCTGTAATATACCACTGTGGATAAAATACTTTGACATATCTTGAACATTTCTGAGTGAGTTGTCTCTGAATTCATTAATTTTATCGCACTCCAGTACACAATGACGCAGGGTGTGACGCACTCCAGTACATAATGACGCAGGGTGTGACGCACTCCAGTACATAATGACGCAGGGTGTGACAATAATCCAACTGGCAAAGTTTACATCTTGTTTGGTCTACATCTGGTGGTTGTGATTTAACCTGCCAAAGATACTTGTAACCCAGCCGGAGGCGGGCGGTAGTGACATCCAAGAGTCTGCTTATTTTGTTGGATGCACCATAGACATGTGGCTCCTCCTGCATGATAGAATGATGATAGATGGACTGACTGGTATCAAACTCCCTGAGTCTTAAGTCAATAAAATTCAGTTGAAGTTCTTTTCGTATTATTGTTCTCAAACTGCTAACTGACAAGCCAAGATTGTAATCTATCCCCGGTGATCTCGGGGGTGGTGTGGTTCTCAGCGTCCACTACCACAGGTGGTTCGCAGCGTCCACTACTACTAAGGTGGTTCGCAGCGTCCACTACCGCTGAGGTGGTTCGCAGTGTCCACTACCACTGAGGTGGTTCTCAGCGTCCACTACCACTGAGGTGGTTCGCAACGTCCACTACTGCTGAGGTGGTTCGCAGCGTCCACTACCACTGAGGTGGTTCGCAGTGTCCACTACCACTGAGGTGGTTCTCAGCGTCCACTACCACTGAGGTGGTTTGTAGCATCCACTACCACTAAGGTGGTTCTGGGTTCAATATTCCTGGGTTGAACTCTAGGGCACGGCCGCCTCGCCCGTACCACAAGCGAGGAACTGGGTGGACATTGCGTCCTCCTGGGGGAAGTGAACCCAGGTTCATTTCTTGTTGTTGAGCCAATTTTTAATTGGACCAAAAAATAATTCAGAAGGTTCGATGAGGATTCGAACCCAGACACACGAAGCTGTGACTTCATGTTAGTCATAGGAAACGCCAGAGCTTGTGTTGGTTGACTGCATGTACGTGGGACACTTAGTTTTTTGTTTAATTGTGTCACTTAAGCGGGTAGTTTATCCAGGACCCCTTGCTTATCCTGTGAGCGGTAGCGCAAAAAAAAAAAATGGATTACATAGGTATACCCTTCGAGTTTCTCATTACATTTTGACCCTAAAGGTATTTTGGAGACGTACTGGTCCTCCTGTGGTCTACCAGGAATTACTCTGTGATTTGCAGGCAGATCAAGAATGGCGTTTTGGCCACTCCTGACAGAAGTTTCTGTCGAATGATCATACCATAGGTGGTCCATTAAATAAGTTTATTTAGGCATAGGTACACATAAGTACAATTATCATACATAGTGTAAATTAACTAGGATAACTTCAAAAGGGGTCAAAACGAGTTTTTTCCATTTGCATATTCTGTATATAAAAATACGTCACTTTGACGTTTTTGGGTTATACTGGGTAATTTACATATTTGTTAAACTATCTATGATAATTGTATTTATGTGTACCTGTGCCTGTATCAACTTACTTATAATTATTGTGTCAACATATCGAAACTATCGTAGGTGTTGAGGTCGTTTAATTAGAATATAGAATTAATACTCTTCATCCAGGGTTGACCAAGACACCTGAAGGTTGGCAGGGTTGGGTTGGTTGGTTGACCATGACACCTGAAGGTTGGCAGGGTTGGGTTGGTTGGTTGACCATGACACCTGAAGGTTGGCAGGGTTGGGTTGGTTGGTTGACCAAGACACCTGAAGGTTGGCAGGGTTGGGTTGGTTGGTTGATCAACACACCTGAAGGTTGGCAGGGTTGGGTTGACAAGAACGCCTTAATTTCTAACATAGCGCACAAATAACCCGCACATGGGAAAGAGACAAGCTTATGACCACGTTTCTGTCCGACTTGGACTTGTGAATGGTCCAATCCGGACCAAAACATCGTCATAAGTTTCTCCCTCCCATGTGCGGTTTGTGTATTGTTTCAGTCACCGTATTGTGCCTTTCTGTTCCCCCAAAATAGTGTTTAATATAAACTCTGTGCGTATGCAGAGATAAATATACCAGTGATATGACCCAAGAAAACAGTAAAGATATTACTATACAGATCATCAAAGATCAAATAAACGTTAATGTACCAGTGACAGATATAAAAGAAGCATGATTACTAGGCTCCCATGGTAGAAAAAGTGTTATGATTAGATTCACCACACATGACAGGAAAACAAATCTAATTAAATCATCTATTATAGCCACGAAACAGGTATACATAAATGAATATCTGACCAAAAAACGTCAGAACCTCTGGTATAGAATCAGAAAACTTAAGCGAGAGAATATTGATAATATTGAATATTGAGAATATGGAATCTGCACATGGGGCTCTACATCAATAACTCATCTCAGACCACTAATAACACAACAAAAGGCAGCAGTTAGAATGATAACACATTCACACTCCAGACAACATACTCCACCAGTATTCAAAAACCTAAACTTACTCACCATACAAGACATCCATACTTTTTACTGTGCCTATTACATACATAAAACACTCTATGCAAATATTAACCCACAACTCAAACTTCTCCTTACTAATTTTAACAGGACACATGACCATAACACTAGACACAGATCACTCCTCGATGTTCCCCGTGTCCATCTAACACTATGTAAAACTCAATGCATATAAAAGGCACGAAAATTTGGAATTCATTACCTGTCATTGCCAAAGAAACCCTACCTGTACACCAATTCAAAACAATGCTAAAAAACCACCTTCTCACCTTAACCTAAATGCTCAATATCAAACATTCCCAACAAAGTAGAATAATCACTTAAATGTAAAAAACTTACTAATCACTTAAATGTAAAAACCTGTTATGAATAATACATACATTGATATATTCAACTTATATTCAAACTTTATAACATAGATACACAATTATACTTATTATATACATTATCAACCATAATTTTTTACCATGTAGTCCTAAGAATGCCCGCATTGCGGGCATTCTTAGGACAATGTATCTTTGTACCATGTCTAAATAAAGTATTATTATTATTATTATTACCTCAGTGTATATACCCTGTGTCAGGGCTGGTCAGGCAGCTGGTGTTATCTGCCAGCAACTCTTGTATATCAAGGCAGCTGGTGTTATCTGCCAGCAACTCTTGTATATCAAGGCAGCTGGTGTTATCTGCCAGCAACTCTTGTATATCAAGGCAGCTGGTGTTATCTGCCAGCAACTCTTGTATATCAAGGCAGCTGGTGTTATCTGCCAGCAACTCTTGTATATCAAGGCAGCTGGTGTTATCTGCCAGCAACTCTTGTATATCAAGGCAGCTGGTGTTATCTGCCAGCAACTCTTGTATATCAAGGCAGCGGTGTTATCTGCCAGAATTGTTACATTGTACTGCAGAATGCTTGTATTCAGGCATTGCATGGACAAGTTATTGAATTCTATATAAGTTTGTTATTGAATATTTGATATAGGCTGGTGTATCTACCTCTTTATATCAGGCAGTGGTGTTATCTGCCAGCAACTGTATATCTAGGCAGGCTGGTGTTATTGCCAGCAACTTTGTATATCAAGCAGCTGGTGTTATCTGCCAGCAAGCCTTGTATATCAAGGCAGCTGGTGTTATCTCCAGCAACTTTATACAAGGCAGCTGTGTTATCTTGCCACAACTCTTGATATCAAGGAGCGTTATCTGCCAGAGCTCTTATCAAGGCGCTGGTGTTATCTGCCAGCAACTCTTGTATATCAAGGCACGGTGTTATCTGCCAGGTGATAAATGCAGTTGTTTTGCATGACAGTTATTGTAGTCTATATTTGTGAATTTGATCCAATTGTGGTTCACTTATCACATCGGTGACGGTGTGGTTCCCACTGGGTTCCAGCATGGACTGAGGTTGGAGGTCTTGTTATATCAGAGTTGGTGAAGTGCACGAGGCCGTCAACAGCAGCAAACAGTCTCAAAGAAACTTTATAGAGGCGACTTATTTTTCACTTATAGAACAGAACGTTGATAGAGGTGGCTTATGCAAGCTGAGTTTAGGACACCTGCATAGGTTCAGATCCCACCCGTTACGTGGTTTGTTGACGTATAGTGAACCTGAAGTCAATCTGGGAAATCAAAGACACGCTATAAGACGTTTACCCTTGACAGTTCTTATATCTGTGTTGTGGTGCGCACGAGGGCTTTAAGGGCGCTGTCGTGCGCACGAGGGCTTTAAGGGCGCTGTCGTGCGCACGAGGGCTTTAAGGGCGCTGTCGTGCGCACGAGGGCTTTAAGGGCGCTGTCGTGCGCACGAGGGCTTTAAGGGCGCTCTTCCACATATATGACGCCACATTATTACCCAAATTTCCCTAAATTAGGAAATATTGACTGAGTAAAGACAAACATAAACAACTTTTCTAAGATGCGATGTTAATTACGGTTAGTTTAACATTAATGGTTTGCAAGTGCTGTTCCTTACCGTGCTGTTCCTTACCGTGCTGTTCCTTACAGTGCTGTTCCTTACCGTGCTGTTCCTTACCGTGTTGCTCCTTACCGTGCTGTTCCTTACCGTGCTGTTCCTTACCGTGCTGTTCCTTACAGTGCTGTTCCTTACCGTGCTGTTCCTTACCGTGTTGTTCCTTACCGTGCTGTTCCTTACCGTGCTGTTCCTTACCGTGCTGTTCCTTACCGTGCTGTTCCTTACCGTGCTGTTCCTTACCGTGCTGTTCCTTACCGTGTTGTTCCTTACCGTGTTGTTCCTTACCGTGTTGTTCCTTACCGTGCTGTTCCTTACCGTGCTGTTCCTTACCGTGTTGTTCCTTACCGTGCTGTTCCTACCGTGCTGTTCCTTACCGTGCTGTTCCTTACCGTGTTGTTCCTTACCGTGTTGTTCCTCACCGTGTTGTTCCTCACCGTGTTGTTCCTTACCGTGTTGTTCCTTACCGTGTTGTTCCTTACCGTGTTGTTCCTTACCGTGCTGTTCCTTACCGTGTTGTTCCTACCGTGCTGTTCCTCACCGTGCTGTTCCTCACCGTGTTGTTCCTCACCGTGCTGTTCCTTACCGTGTTGTTCCTTACCGTGCTGTTCCTTACCGTGCTGTTCCTCACCGTGTTGTTCCTTACCGTGCTGTTCCTTACCGTGCTGTTCCTCACCGTGTTGTTCCTCACCGTGCTGTTCCTTACCGTGCTGTTCCTTACCGTGCTGTTCCTTACCGTGCTGTTCCTACCGTGTTGTTCTACGTGCTGTTCCTTACCGTGCTGTTCCTACCGTGTGTTCCTACCGTGCTGTTCCTTACCGTGCTGTTCCTTACCGTGCTGTTCCTACGTGCTGTTCCTTACCGTGCTGTTCCTTACCGTGCTGTTCCTTACCGTGCTGTTCCTTACCGTGCTTTTTCCTTACCGTGCTGTTCCACGTGCTGTTCCTTACTGTGCTTATCTGTTCCTTACCGTGCTGTTCCTTACCGTGCTGTTCCTTACCGTGCTGTTCTTACCGTGCTGTTCCTACCGTGCTGTTCCTTACCTGTGTTCACGTTGTTCCTTACCGTGTTGTTCCTTACCGTGTTGTTCCTTACCGTGCTGTTCCTTACCGTGTGTTCCTTACCGTGCTGTTCCTTACCGTGCTGTTCCTTACCGTGCTGTTCCTTACCGTGCTGTTCCTTACCGTGCTGTTCCTTACCGTGCTGTTCCTACCGTGTGTTACCGTGTTGTTCCTCACCGTGTGTTCCTTACCGTGTTGTTCCTTACCGTGCGTTCCTACGTGTGTTCCTTCACCGTGTTGTTCTCCGTGCTGTTCCTACCGTGTTGTTCCATTGTCCTACCGTGCTGTTCCTTACCGTGCTGTTCCTTACCGTGCTGTTCCTACCGTGCTGTTCCTACCGTGCTGTTCCTTACCGTGCTTGTTCCTTACGTGCTGTTCCTCTACCGTGCTGTTCCTTACCGTGCTGTTCCTTACCGTTGCTGTTCCTTACCGTGCTGTTCCTTACCGTGCTGTTCCTTACCGTGTTGTTCCTTACCGTGTGTTACTTACGTGCTGTTCCTTACCGTGCTGTTCCTTACCGTGCTGTTCCTTACCGTGCTGTTCCTTACCGTGCTGTTCCTTACCGTGCTGTTCCTTACCGTGCTGTTCCTTACCGTGTTGTTCCTTACCGTGCTGTTCCTTACCGTGCTGTTCCTCACCGTGCTGTTCCTTACCGTGCTGTTCCTTACCGTGCTGTTCCTCACCGTGCTGTTCCTTACCGTGCTGTTCCTTACCGTGCTGTTCCTTACCGTGTTGTTCCTTACCGTGCTGTTCCTTACCGTGCTGTTCCTACCGTGTTGTTCTACCGTTGTTCCTACCGTGCTGTTCCTTACCGTGCTGTTCCTTACCGTGCTGTTCCTTACCGTGCTGTTCCTTACCGTGCTGTTCCTTACCGTGTTGTTCCTTACCGTGCTGTTCCTCACCGTGTTGTTCCTTACCGTGTTGTTCCTACCGTGTGTTCCTACCGTGTGTTCACCGTGTGTTCCTACCGTGTGTTCCTACCGTGTTGTTCCTTACCGTGTGTTCCTACCGTGTTGTTCCTTACCGTGTTGTTCCTCACCGTGTGTTCCTACCGTGTTGTTCCTCACCGTGCTTGTTCCTTACCGTGTCTGTTCCTCACCGTGCTGTTCCACCGTGCTGTTCCTTACCGTGTGTTCCTACCGTGCTGTTCCTACCGTGCTGTTCCTCACTGTGTCTGTTCCTCACCGTGCTGTTCCTACCGTGCTGTTCCTCACGTGTGTTCCTACCTGTGTGTTCCTACCGGTGTTCCTATCGTGCTGTTCCTACCGTGTTGTTCCTACCGTGTGTTCCTTACCGTGCTGTTCACTTACCGTGTTGTTCCTCACCGTGTTGTTCCTACGTGCTGTTCCTACGTGTTGTTCCTCCGTGCTGTTCTACCGTGTGTTCCTCGTGTGTTCCACCTGTTCTACCGTGTGTTCCTCACCGTGCTGTTCCTACTGTGCTGTTCCTACCGTGCTGTTCCTTACCGTGCTGTTCTCACCGTGTGTTCCTCACATGCGTTCACCGTGCTGTTCCTCACCGTGCTGTTCCTTACCGTGCTGTTCCTTACCGTGTTGTTCCTTACCGTGCTGTTCCTTACCGTGTTGTTCCTTACCGTGCTGTTCCTTACCGTGTTGTTCCTTACCGTGTTGTTCCTTACCGTGCTGTTCCTTACCGTGTTGTTCCTTACCGTGCTGTTCCTTACCGTGCTGTTCCTTACCGTGTTGTTCCTTACCGTGTTGTTCCTTACCGTGTTGTTCCTTACCGTGCTGTTCCTTACCGTGCTGTTCCTTACCGTGCTGTTCCTTACCGTGCTGCTCCTTACCGTGCTGCTCCTTACAGGGTTATCCTGGATAACTCTGGATAACACAAGAAAGATAACCAATGGCCCGTGGCCTGGTAGGTAACGCTTTTACTTCCCAAGCAGGGTCCGTGGTTCAATCCCCGTCAGGAGTGGAAACATTGGACGTTTCCTTACAACCGTTGTCCCGTTTACCTAGCAAGCAAGTAGGTACCTGGGTGTTAATCGACTGGTGTTGGTCGCATCCTGGGGGATGCCTGTGGGTGGCCTGTGGGTTAGCCACCTGTGGGTGGCTAACCCTAATGGGTTAAAAATCCGAACAAAATCTTATCTTCAGTTGGAATAATTTAATTGATTCTCTTCCATAAGATTCAACCCTAAACGGTCACCTTACTCCCAAGTACCTATTTACAGCAGTAGGTGCTGGAAGAGTTGCCTTTACGTCACCCCCTTGCCCTGTATTGAACCCCGGTCCTTTGGTTGTGAGTCGAACACGTTACCACTGCAGTACGAGGCACCAAAACTATCTCGTCTGCCTCATAGGACTACTCACATATGTCTAGTCGATGTAGAGTAGTAACATGTCAATAGATGAAGTGTATTGCATGTGCAACCTAAGTAAGCAGTAAGAAGATATAGCCTAGCACAAACATATATGCTGGGACAATGAGCAGTAAGAAGATATAGCCTAGCACAAACATATATGCTGGGACAATGAGCAGTAAGAAGATATAGCCTAGCACAAACATATATGCTGGGACAATGAGCATGTAGAGTATATGTCTAGCCAAACATATATGCTGGGACAATGAGCAGTAAATAAGATATATTATCATTAAATTATTTTTATGCTGGGACAATGAGCAGTAAGAATGATATGAGCCTGACTGAACTTATGGCTGGGGACAATGATGGGGGCGTAGAAGAATGAGCCTAGACACATCCCAATATGACTGGGATAATGAGCAGTAAGGAGATATAGCCAAAGCACAAACTATATATTGCTGGACAATGAGCAGTAAGAAGATATAGCCTAGCACAAACATATATGCTGGGACAATGAGCAGTAAGAAGATATAGCCTAGCACAAACATACACAGCATATTAGGGACTTTTGGCATGTACACCTCATATATACCTATGTAGCATTGTATCATGTCTACCTATGTATCATTGTATCATGTCTACCTAATTATGTATCATTGTACTATGTCTAAATAAACTATTATTATTATTATTATTATTATTACATGCTGGGACAATGAGCAGCAAGAATGGACACTTTGAGCTGACTGTTGTGTGTATGGGGGGATCTTGGTGGCTGTGTGGTAGCAACGCTGCACACCACTGAGGTGGTCCTGGGTTCGATCCCAGCAATGGCCTAGGACACATGTGTCTCGCAATGCCCCGGGGCGAGGAACTGGGTGGATGAATGTAGCTGGGTACGTTCTACACCTGGGAGGAGTTGGTCCTAACCCTGGTTCAACAACCTAGGTCTAGTGATTCGCTCCTTTTTCAAATACTTTACTTATAGACAAAGTTTTCTGTCTTTTGTTTATTTCAAGAGTTGTTGTATTTATATATTCTATAAAATTATCGTCTGTAACCGTCTTGTTTCAGTCTATAAAGAATCATCACACATGTACAGACAACTTGTCTAACAGAAATAATAAGGGTGAAGGAGTATGTGTTGGCTGCCAGAGAGGTAAAGCGAGGCAGGTTCTGTCTTAGAGGCGCCTCAGTTTACCTATCTCCTAATATCATGTTTATTTTTCCCCTATAATCTACCTTGTCCATAATTACTATCGCATTTGCTGTGTCTGTTTCGTAAGGTGAAGTCCAGGATCTTCCCTTAATTCATGGTATAACTTAACAAATATTTGAGGACAATTGTTGTTGTAGAGGTGTGAGCAACGCTCACACCTCTACAACAACAATTTGTTAAGTTATACCATGAATTAAGGGAAGATCCTGGACTTCATCTTACGAAACAGACACAACAAATGCGATAGTAATTATGGACAAGGTAGATTATAGGAAAAAATAACATATTACTAGAAGACAGGGAAATTGAGACGCCTCTTAACACTGGTGTAGTCTCTCCATGATAGTCGATGTTATTATGACGCACAGGATGCGACTCGTGTCCTCTGTTATGTACTTTAACTGATTTTCCTTTGTCCACCATAGAGAAGTTTGGGAATATCTCGTGAGTACTGTTGTCATGCCGTTATGAGTGCCGCTGTCATGCCGTTATGAGTGCCGCTGTCATGCCGTTATGAGTGCCGATATCATGCCGTTATGAGTGGCGATGTCATGCCGTTATGAGTGCCGATGTCATGCCGTTATGAGTGCCGATGTCATGCCGTTATGAGTGCCGATGTCATGCCGTTACGAGTACCACTGTCATGCCGTTATGAGTGCCGATGTCATGCCGTTATGAGTGGCGATGTCATGCCGTTACGAGTGTCACTGTCATGGCACTGACCGTCGTTGTTGCACCCAGTAGCCACTGCTCACACAGTATACCTTCCCTCAACACCAGTCAATACATTCCTACTAGTCAATTCTTACTTCACTTTTTATTTATGTTTTCCAAAGAATTTGTTCTTAAAAATATTATAAAGGTACCCAGGTGTTATGAGAATACGTATATAGTATATTGTGGAAATTTAATAAAAATATCCTAAGTATATATATTTACACACACACACACACATACATACACACACCATACCTAGCTTTAAGACGAGGTACGATAAAGCTCATGGAGCAGGGAGAGAGAGGACCCAGTAGCGATCAGTGAAGAGGCGGGGCCAGGAGCTATGACACGACCCCTGCAACCACAACTAGGTGAGTACACACACATATATTTATTATTTTTTATTAACACATCGGCCGTCTCCCACCAAGGTAGGGTGGCCCGAAAAAGAAAAACTTTCATCATCATTCACTCCATCACTGTCTTGCCAGAGGCGCGCTTACACTACAGTTATAAAACTGCAACATTAACACCCCTCCTTCAGAGTGCAGATACTGTACTTCCCATCTCCAGGACTCAAGTCCGGCCTGGCGGTTTCCCTGAATCCCTTCATAAATGGTACTTTGCTCACACTCCAACAGCATGTCAAGTATTAAAAACCATTTGTCTCCATTCACTCCTATCAAATACGCTCAAGCATGCTTTCTGGAAGTCCAAGCCCCTCGCACACAAATCCTCCTTTACCCCCTCCCTCCAACCTTTCCTAGGCCGACCCCTACCCCGCCTTCCCTCCACTACAAATTTATACACTCTCGAAGTCATTCTATTTTGTTCCAGCCTCTCTACATGTCCGAACCACCTCAATAACCCCTCCTCAGCTCTCTGGATAATAGTTTTGGTAATCACACACCTCCTCCTAATTTCCAAACTACGAATTTTATACATTATATTCACACCACACATTACCCTCAGACACGACATCTCCACTGCCTCCAGCCTTCTCCTTGTTGCAACATTCCCCACCCATGCTTCACACCCATACAAGAGTGTTGGTATAACTATACTCTCATACATTCCCCTCTCACCCTTTTCCCCTCATCAATTCTATGATTCACCTCATCCTTCATAGACCCATCTGCTGACATGTCCACTCCCAAATATCTGAATACATTCACCTCCTCCATACTCTCTCCCTCCAATCTGATATCCAATCTTACGTCACTTAATTTTTTGTTATCCTCATCACCTTACTTTTTCCTATATTGACTTTTAATTTCCTTCTTTTACACACCCTACCAAACTCATCCACCAACCTCTGCAACTTCTTCAGAATCCCCCAAAAGCACAGTGTCATCAGCAAAGAGCAACTGTGACAACTCCCACTTTGTATTAGATTCTTAATCTTTTAACCCCACACCTCTTGCCAACACCCGAGCATTCACTTCTCTTACAACTCCATCTATAAATATATTGAACAACCATGGTGACATCACACATCCTTGTCTAAGGCCTACTTTTACTGGGAAATAATCTCCCTCTCTCCTACATACTCTAACCTGAGCCTCACTATCCTCATAAAAACTCTTCACTGCTTTCAGTAACCTACCTCCTATTCCATACACCTGCAACATCTGCCACATTGTAATAATATTGGTAGAATTACCGACAATATGTTAAGTAAAAGGACACAAATGCAACTAATGTGACATTTTATTGTGGCAACGTTTCGCTCTCCAGGAGCTTTTTCAAGCCGCAACGGCTTGAAAAAGCTCCTGGAGAGCGAAACGTTGCCACAATAAAATGTCACATTGGTTGCATTTGTGTCCTTTTACTTAACATCTGCCACATTGCCCCCCTATCCACCCTGTCATACGCCTTTTCCAAATCCATAAATGCAACAAACACCTCTTTACCCTTATCTAAATACAGTTCAGCTATATGTTTCACTGTAAACACTTGGTCTACACCCTCCCTACCTTTCCTAAAGCCTCCTTGTTCATCTGCTATCCTGCTCTCCGTCTTACTCTTAATTCTTTCAATAATAACTCTACCATACACTTTACCTGGTACACTCAACAGACTTATTCCCCTATAATTTTTGCACTCTCTTTTGTCCCCTTTGCCTTTATACAAAGGAACTATGCACGCTCTCTGCCAATTCCTAGGTACCTTACCCTCTTCCATACATTTATTAAATAACAGCACCAACCACTCCAAAACTATATCCCCACCTGCTTTTAACATTTCTATCTTTATCCCATCAATCCCAGCTGCCTTACCCCCTTTCATTCTACCCACTGCCTCACACACACACACACACACACACACACACACACACACACACACACACACACACACACACACACACACACACATACACACACACAGAGGGGACTACACAGGTATGAGGAATTTCCTGCAGGAGATTCTGTGGGAAAGGGAAATGGAAGGACAGTCAGTAAATGAAATGATGGAATACGTAGCGACAAAGTGCAAGGAGGCAGAGGAACGGTTTATACCCAAAGGAAAAAGAATAAATGGGAAGACAAGAAAGAGCCCCTGGTTTACCCAAAGATGTAGGGAGGCAAAGACTCAGAGTGCCAGAGAATGGAAAAGGTACAGAAGGCAAAGAACCCAAGCAAACAAGGAGATTAGTCGAAGAGCTAGAAACGAGTATGCACAGGTACGGAGGGAGGCCCAGAAACAGTACGAAAACGACATAGCATCGAAAGTCAAGTCTGACCCGAAACTGATGTACAGCCACATCAGAAGGAAGACAACAGTAAAGGATCAGGTGATAAGGCTGAGGAGGGAAGATGGGGAACTCACAAGTAATGATCAAGAGGTATGTGAGGAGCTCAACTCGAGGTTTAGGGAAGTATTCACAGTGGAGGAAGGGAGGCAGTTGGGTAGACAGGACGGGGTGCATCACCAACAAGGGATGTATCGAGTGCTGGAGGGTATACACACATCTGAGGGGGAGGTGAAGCAGTTACTCAGTGACCTTGATACCTCAAAGGCAATGGGTCCGGACAATATCTCACCATGGGTCCTTCGGGAAGGAGCTGAGGTTCTGAGTGTGCCACTTACCAAAATTTTCAACACATCCCTTGAAACTGGGCAGCTACCTGAGATATGGAAAAAGGCCAACGTAGTCCCCATCTTTAAAAAAGGAGACAGAAAAGAGGCACTAAACTACAGACCGGTGTCACTTACATGTATAGCCAGACAGCACGGTTTCAGGGAAGGCAAATCCTGTGTAACAAACCTCCTGGAGTTCTATGATAAAGTAACAGAGGTAAGGCAAGAGAGAGAAGGGTGGGTTGACTGCATTTTCTTGGACTGCAGGAAGGCCTTTGACACAGTTCCTCACATGAGATTAGTAAAAAAGATGGAAGACCAAGCGTGTATAACAGGAAGGGCACTGGAATGGATCAGGGAATACCTCACAGGGAGGCAACAACGGGTCATGGTGCGTGATGAGGTATCACAGTGGGCGCCTGTGACGAGCGGTGTACCGCAGGGGTCAGTCCTAGGACCAGTGCTATTCTTGCTATATGTGAATGACATGACGGATGGGATAGACTCAGAAGTGTCTCTTTTCGCAGATGATGTGAAATTAATGAGGAGAATCACATCGGATGAAGACCAAGCAGGACTTCAAAGTGACCTGGACAAGCTTGACATCTGGTCTAGCAACTGGCTTCTCGAATTTAACCCCACCAAATGCAAAGTCATGAAGATCGGAGAAGGGCAAAGAAGACCGCTGACAGAGTACAGGCTAGGTGGACAAAGGCTACAAACCTCAACAAAGGAGAAAGACCTTGGGGTGAGTATAACACCAAGCACGTCTCCGGAAGCACACATCAACCAGATAACCGCGGCAGCATATGGGCGACTGGCAAACTTAAGATTAGCGTTCCGTTACCTTAACAAGGAATCGTTCAAGACACTGTATACCGTATACGTCAGGCCCATACTAGAGTATGCAGCACCAGTCTGGAACCCACACCTGGTCAAGCACGTCAAGAAACTAGAGAAAGTGCAAAGGTTTGCGACAAGGTTAGTTCCACAACTCAGGGGTCTGTCTTATGAAGAAAGGCTGAGGGAAATAGGACTAACAACACTGGAGGAAAGAAGGGTCAGAGGAGACATGATAACGACATACAAAATACTGCGGGAATCGACAAGGTAGACAGGGACAGGATGTTCCAGAGAGGGAACACAGAAACAAGGGGACACAACTGGAAGCTGAAGACTCAGATGAGTCAAAGGGATGTTAGGAAGCATTTCTTCAGCCACAGAGTAGTCAGGAAGTGGAATAGTCTAGAGAAAGATATAGTGGAGGCAGGAACCATACATAGTTTTAAGACAAGGTATGATAAAGCTCATGGAGCAGGGAGAGCAGAGACCCAGTAGCGGACAGCGAAGAGGCGGGGCCAGGAGCTGAGTCTCGATCCCTGCAACTACAATTAGGTGAGTATATATATATATATATATTATATATATATATATATATATATATATATATATATATATATATATATATATATATATATATATATATATATATATATATATATATATATATATTGTATGTGTGTTGGGAAGGGGTCAGAGAACCGACAGGATGATGAATTAAAGACATGTGCAACACTCGGGTATATTTATTATGGAAACGTTTCGCCCACTAGTGGTTTCCTCAGTCCAATACACAGATGAATGGTTGAAGATCAGGAGTAGTTTGAGGTAATCAGTCCCTGGTTCATGTGATGAGTCCATCATTCAAGACAGAGTACCAGGAGAGCCGCAACACCTCAACTTCTCTTCCACTAATACATGTTGCCAGGGATGCATCTGCCCTTAATCCCTTTGCAACATTGCAAGCTCTTGGGCAAGTGTTGGTTGCAACACGAAATGCCTAGAAATATCCTTCAGCCTTCCCCCGTGGTTGTTTCCCCCGTGGTTGTTTCTCCCGTGGTTGTTTCCCCGTGGTTGTTCCTCCTTGTGGTTGTTCCCCCGTGGTTGTTCCCCCGTGGTTGTTCCTCCCCGTGGTTGTTCCCCCGTGGTTGTTCCCCCGTGGTTGTTCCTCCCCGTGGTTGTTCCTCCTTGTGGTTGTTCCTCCTTGTGGTTGTTCCCCCGTGGTTGTTCCTCCCCGTGGTTGTTCCCCCGTGGTTGTTCCTCCCCGTGGTTGTTCCCCCGTGGTTGTTCCCCCGTGGTTGTTCCTCCCCGTGGTTGTTCCTCCTTGTGGTTGTTCCTCCCCATGGTTGTTCCCCGTGGTTGTTCCTCCCCGTGGTTGTTCCCCGTGGTTGTTCCTCCCGTGGTTGTTCCCCGTGGTTGTTCCCCGTGGTTGTTCCTCCCCGTGGTTGTTCCCCGTGGTTGTTCCCCGTGGTTGTTCCTCCCCGTGGTTGTTTCTCCTTGTGGTTGTTCCTCCCCGTGGTTGTTCCCCGTGGTTGTTCCCCGTGGTTGTTCCCCGTGGTTGTTCCCCGTGGTTGTTCCTCCTGTGGTTGTTCCTCCCGTGGTTGTTCCCCGTGGTTGTTCCTCCTTGTGGTTGTTCCTCCCCGTGGTTGTTCCCCGTGGTTGTTCCTCCCCGTGGTTGTTCCTCCTTGTGGTTGTTCCTCCTTGTGGTTGTTCCTCCTTGTGGTTGTTCCCCCGTGGTTGTTCCTCCTTGTGGTTGTTCCCCCGTGGTTGTTCCTCCCCGTGGTTGTTCCTCCTTGTGGTTGTTCCTCCCCGTGGTTGTTCCCCGTGGTTGTTCCTCCCCGTGGTTGTTCCTCCTTGTGGTTGTTCCTCCCGTGGTTGTTCCCCCGTGGTTGTTCCTCCCCGTGGTTGTTCCCCCGTGGTTGTTCCCCCGTGGTTGTTCCTCCCCGTGGTTGTTCCTCCTTGTGGTTGTTCCTCCCCGTGGTTGTTCCCCCGTGGTTGTTCCTCCCCGTGGTTGTTCCTCCTTGTGGTTGTTCCTTCCCGTGGTTGTTCCCCGTGGTTGTTCCTCCCGTGGTTGTTCCCCGTGGTTGTTCCTCCCCGTGGTTGTTCCTCCCGTGGTTGTTCCCCGTGGTTGTTCCTCCCCGTGCTTGTTCCCCCGTGGTTGTTCCTCCCCGTGGTTGTTCCCCCGTGGTTGTTCCTCCCCGTGGTTGTTCCCCCGTGGTTGTTCCTCCCCGTGGTTGTTCCTCCCCGTGGTTGTTCCCCCGTGGTTGTTCCTCCCCGTGGTTGTTCCCCCGTGGTTGTTCCCCCGTGGTTGTTCCCCCAGGGTTGTTTGAGGGGTCTCTAAATGACAGAATGTTTCAACATTGTGTAATGTTGCAGACTGAGACACTGGTGCAACATATGGTAATGAGGAAACATCGCACCAGCCACTGGCTTCTTCAGTCCACTACACAAGACACTCCCTGGCGAAACGTTTCCTCAGTCTTAATCTTCAACTTGTCGGGTTTTAAACCATTTAGGTCACTTGTGCAATGTTGCAGTGTGTGGCCTCTCTCATTTAGGTCACTTGTGCAATGTTGCAGTGTGTGGCCTCTCTCATTTAGGTCACTTGTGCAATGTTGCAGTGTGTGGCCTCTCATTTAGGTCACTTGTGCAATGTTGCAGTGTGTGGCCTCTCTCATTTAGGTCACTTGTGCAATGTTGCAGTGTGTGGCCTCTCTCATTTAGATCACTTGTGCAATGTTGCAGTGTGTGGCCTCTCTCATTTAGGTCACTTGTGCAATGTTGCAGTGTGTGGCCTCTCTCATTTAGGTCACTTGTGCAATGTTGCAGTGTGTGGCCTCTCATTTAGGTCACTTGTGCAATGTTGCAGTGTGTGGC
The DNA here is from genome assembly GCA_009830355.1 of Cherax destructor. Classification (NCBI taxonomy): domain Eukaryota; kingdom Metazoa; phylum Arthropoda; class Malacostraca; order Decapoda; family Parastacidae; genus Cherax; species Cherax destructor. The sequence continues at coordinate 24,380 of WNWK01019308.1, forward strand.
CTCTCTCATTTAGGTCACTTGTGCAATATTTCAGTGTGTGGCCTCTCATTTAGGTCACTTGTGCAATGTTGCAGTGTGTGGCCTCTCATTTAAGTCACTTGTGCAATGTTGCAGTGTGTGGCCTCTCATTTAGGTCACTTGTGCAATGTTGCAGTGTGTGGCCTCTCTCATTTAGGTCACTTGTGCAATGTTGCAGTGTGTGGCCTCTCATTTAGGTCACTTGTGCAATGTTGCAGTGTGTGGCCTCTCTCATTTAGGTCACTTGTGCAATATTTCAGTGTGTGGCCTCTCATTTAGGTCACTTGTGCAATGTTGCAGTGTGTGGCCTCTCTCATTTAGGTCACTTGTGCAATGTTGCAGTGTGTGGCCTCTCTCATTTAGGTCACTTGTGCAATGTTGCAGTGTGTGGCCTCTCATTTAGGTCACTTGTGCAATGTTGCAGTGTGTGGCCTCTCATTTAGGTCACTTGTGCAATGTTGCAGTGTGTGGCCTCTCTCATTTAGGTCACTTGTGCAATATTTCAGTGTGTGGCCTCTCATTTAGGTCACTTGTGCAATGTTGCAGTGTGTGGCCTCTCATTTAGGTCACTTGTGCAATGTTGCAGTGTGTGGCCTCTCATTTAGGTCACTTGTGCAATGTTGCAGTGTGTGGCGTCTCTCTTATTTACGCCGCTTGTTATTCACTTCTCTAAACTGCAAATTTAACTTTCTAATTGTATATTATTTTTCATTTGATATCTTTGAGGTAAATAATTTGTTGTTATTAACGGGGTTATAGTCACCCGGGGACGTGGTTAATTCTGTGTGGAAGACAGGAAGCACGTGTTCACTGTGTGTGTGTGTGTGTGTGTGTGTGTGTGTGTATGGAAGACAGAAGGCACCTGGTCACATGTGCCAACGAGTTTGCTTATATGTGATGTCAGGTCTCCAGGACTGCCACCACGCCTGGCCACACTACCAGTCACAAGGTCACCTGCATGTACATACACGCACGCACGGATTTAAGCATGTATGCATGCATCTCTTCAACACACAAACACCTACACACGCACACACACGCACACATACGCACGCACATTCACACGCACACACACACACATATAAAATACTGCGAGGAATAGATAAGATGGACAGAGACAAGATGTTCCAGAGAGGGGACACAGAAACAAGGGGTCACAATTGGAAGTTGAAGACTCCTATGAGTCAAAGGGATGTTAGGAAGTATTTCTTCAGTCATAGAGTTGTCAGGAAGTGGAATAGCCTAGAAAGTGACGTAGTGGAGGCAGGAACCATACATAGTTTTAAGACGAGGTTTGATAAAGCTCATGGAGAAGGGAGAGAGAGGACCTAGTAGCAATCAGTGAAGAGGCGGGGCCAGGAGCTATGACTCGACCCCTGCAACCACAAATAGGTGAGTACACACACTCACACACACACACACACAGGGTAATAAGTATGAGGAAGGATGGAGGAGAGCTCACAAGAAGAGACAAGGAAGTGTGTGAGGAGTTGAATGAGAGAATTAAGAGGCACGTAAGTTCCCTGTCCTCTAATAACATGTTTGTTATTCCACTATAATCTACCTTGTCCATAATTACTATCGCATTTGCTTTATTTGCTTTGTAAGGTGAAGTTTAGGATCTCTAATTCATGGTATAACTTAACAAATCTTTGAGGACAATTGTTTTGCAGAGGAGGCCTGGTCACAGACCGGGCTGCAGGGGCGTTGACCCCTGGAACTCTCTCCAGGTAAACTCCAGGTAAATCTCACACCTCTGCAACACAATTGTCCTCAAATATTTGTTAAGTTATACCATGAATTAAGGAAAGATCGTGGAGAGAGACGGAGGGAGAGGCATTGAGGCAGGCAGGTAGGCACACCAGAGGGTCCTGTACACCATACACACAACAGGGAAAGATGAGAGAAGCCTTTGAGTGAACTGGACACATGAGAGGCAGTGTGACGCAGCAGTGACCATGGGTTGTGAGAGAGGCAGTGTGACGCAGCAGTGACCATGGGTTGTGAGAGAGGCAGTGTGACGTAGCAGTGACCATGGGTTGTGAGAGAGGCAGTGTGACGCAGCAGTAACCATGGGTTGTGCGAGAGGCAGTGTGACGCAGCAGTGACCATGGGTTTTGCGAGAGGCAGTGTGACGTAGCAGTGACCATGGGTTGTGAGAGAGGCAGTGTGACGCAGCAGTGACCATGGGTTGTGAGAGAGGCAGTGTGACGCAGCAGTGACCATGGGTTGTGAGAGAGGGAGCAAAAACACTGTCTGAACCACTAGCTAATATCTAACAAAAAGTTACTAGATACAGGACAGTTGCCAGATATCCAGAAGACAGTGAATATAGTGGCAGTATTACCTGGAGTATACCTGGAGAGAGTTCCAGGGGTCAACGCCCCTGCGGCCCGGTCTGTGACCAGGCCTCATGTTGGATCAGAGCCTGATCAACCAGGCTGTTACTGCTGGCCGCACGCAATCCAACGTACGAACCACAGCCTGGCTGGTCAGGTACAGACTAGGTGCCTGTCCAGTGCCTGCTTGAAGACAGCCAGGGGTTTGTTGGTAATCCCCCTGATGTATGCTGGGAAGCAGTTGAACAGTCTTGGTCCCTTGACACTTATTGTGTTGTCCCTCAACGTGCTAGTGGCACCCCTGCTTTTCATTGGGGGATGTTACATCCCCTGCCGAGTCTTTTGCTTTCGTAGGGAGTGACTCTCGTGTGCAAGTTTGGTACTAATCCCTTCAGAATTTTCCACGTGTATATAATAATGTATCTCTCCCGCCTGCGTTCCAGGGAGTACAGGTTTAGGAACTTCAAGCGTTCCCAGTAATAGAGGTGGTTTATCGCAGTTATGTGTGCCGTGAAGGTTCTCTGCACATTTTCAAGGTCAGCAATTTCACCCGCTTTGAAAGGTGCAGTTAGTGTGCAGCAATATTCCAACCTAGATATAACAAGCGATCTGTAAAGTGTCAACATGGGCTTGGCATCCCTGATTTTGAAGGTTCTCATTATCCATCCTGTCATTTTTCTAGCAGATGCAATTGCTACAGTGTTATGGTCCTTGAAGGTGAGATCCTCTGACATGATCACTCCCAAGTCTTTGACATTAGTTTTTCGCTCTATTGTGTGGTTGGAATTTGTTTTATTCTCCGATGAGATTTTAATTTCCTCACGTTTTTCCATATCTGAGTAATTGAAATTTCTCATCATTGAACTTCATATTGTTTTCTGCAGCCCATTTAAAGATTTGGTTTATGTCTGCTTGGAGTCTTGCAGTGTCTTCAACGGTGGACACTGTCATACAGATTAGGGTGTCATCTGCAAAGGAAGACACGGCACTGTGGCTTATATCCCTGTCTATGTCCGATATGAGGATGAGGAACAGGATGGGAGCGAGTACTGTGCCTTGTGGAACAGAGCTTTTCATCGTAGCCGCCTCAGACTTTACTGGTTGTTGTTGTCGACAACAACTGGTTGTTGTTGTCGACTTTGATTTGGCATAAGAAAAGAAATACTTTGGGTTTCTTTCAATTTCATTTACGGCTTTTAGTTCTTCCCGCGTTTCTTGATTCCTGTAAGATTCCTTTAGTTTTAATTCGATGTTTGCTATTTCTCTGACCAGTGCCTCCCTACGTATTTCAGATATATTGGCCTCTTGTAGCCACTCCGTTATTCTCTGTCTTCGCCTGTATAGGTTAGGATCTGTGATGCTTAGGCTATCTCCCCAGTTTATATAATTTAGGACTTGGTTTACTTGGTCCCACCTTATGTTTTTGTTATTGAAGTTGAATTTAGAGAAGGCTCCCTCGCGACTGATCACATTTTGTCGATCTGGGGCTCCCCGCATGCATGTCTGGACCTCTATTATGTTGTGATCTGAGTATATTGTTTTTGATATGATGACATTTCGTATCAGATCATCATTGTTGGTGAAGATGAGGTCCAGCGTATTCTCTAATCTTGTGGGTTCTACTATTTGCTGGTTTAAGGTGAATTTAGTGCAGAGATTTAAATGTTCTTGTGTGTGGAAGTTTTCATCTGAGCTGCCTCCTGGTGTTATCTCTGCTACCACATTGTTTGCAATATTCCTCCATTTTAGGTGCCTTAGGTTGAAATCCCCCAGGTTTTGATTCTCGATCTTTACTGCTAATACTTCAACTACATCATATGAGGCATTGGACAGTGGACAGACAGGAAGTGCTAGAAGACAGTGAATATAGTGGCAGTATTGAAGACAGCGGACAGACATGAAGTGTTGGACTACAGACCAGCGTCACTGACATGTTTACCACGCAAAGTAGTTGAGAAGACACTTAGGAGAGTGCTAGAGCACTTGCAAAGTGCTTCCACGTGCTCATTGTGACGTGGCAACATATGACGTAGCAACATATGACGTAGCAATATTGTGACTTAACATCATGTTCCGTAGCAACGTGTGACGTAGCAAGATATTCTTAGAACATTGATATATAAACTTGGATATTATTGACTTCTCAAGAATAGTTGTTCTTGCAGTTGATTTACATAGAGAATGATGGTTTTAAAAATTATTTTGTTCACATTTCAGGTGAGTTGGGAGTGTTAAGGCTGGTGCCAGGTGGCACCTGGTCGTGTGGAGGACCAAACTGTTAGTGGCAGCATGTTGCATCAGGTAATTTACTTTATGTATTCCCATTTTTCCATCAATTCAAATCTCATGAGTGTGTACTTCTGTCCACAATATTACATTTGCCTGTACTCGACTGTCTAAAAGCATGCAGATATGGTCAAGAAGTTCAGGTGTTGTTCAGACTGAACATCACAATGGGAAAGAAATGTCATCTAAGTAACTATGACTGTGGAATGATTGTTGGTAGCAGAGTGACGAGGTGGTTTGTGTATCTCAGACTACACATCTCCTGGGATTTTCACGCACAAGTCTCTAAGAGTTTACAGAGAATGTTGTGAAAAACACACCGTCCAATGAGCGGCATTTCTGGGGGAGAAAACACCTTAATGAGAGAGGTCAGACGAGAATAGCCAGACTAGTTCAAGCTGAGAGGACGGTCACAGTAACTCAACCGTGCGTTAGAACAGTGGTATGCTTTCATGAAGGGTGCCTTTGAACGCACAGCACGTCGAACCTAGAAGTGGATGGGTCACAGCAGCAGAAGACCACATCGGGTGTCACTCCTGTCAGCTAAGAACAGGAAACTGAGGCTACAGTAGGCACAGGCTCACCAAAACTAGACAGTTAAAAATTAGAGAACCGTCGCCTGGTCTGACAACATACAGACGGTAGTCAGGATTTGATGTAAATCTTTGGGATGTGGTTGAACGGGAGATTCGCAACGTGAATGTGCAGCCAACAGATCTGCAGCAGCTGTGTGATGTTGTCATGACAACATGGACCAGGATCTCTTAAGGAATGTTTCTACAACCTTGTTAAATCTGGGACACAAAGAACTCAAACTGTTCTGGGGATAATGGCGGCCCTACCCAGTACTAGAATTGTGTACCTAATAATGTGGCCACTGTGTGTGTGTGTGTGTGTGTGTGTGTGTGTATGTGTGTGTGTGTGTGTGAAATTGAGAGAACCAAAAACAAATATTTGACGTCACTATGATCAGCTGATGGTGAGTGTTGGCATGATGTCTGTCTCCCACCTCCCCCTACCTCTACCACCCTCCCCCTCCCACCACCCCACCTTCCCCTCCCAACACCCCCACCTCCCCTACCCCGCTGGGAACTACCCTTCCCCATGAATGACTTTGGCAAACGTCTTGATATTGCATACCCCTTATACTCTGATGTACCACAACACCAGCCTGCAACACACCAGCCTGCAACACACTAGCCTGCAACACGCCAACCTGAAGCACACTAACCTGAAGCACACCAGCCTGCAACACACCAGCCTGCAACACACCAGCCTGCAACACACTAGCCTGCAACACGCCAACCTGAAGCACACCAGCCTGCAACACACCAGCCTGCAACACACCAGCCTGTAACACACTAGTCTCCAACACACCAGACTGAAACACCAGCCTGCAACACCAACCTGCAACACACCAGCCTGCAACACACTAGCCTGCAACACACTAGCCTGCAGCACGCCAACCTGAAGCTCACCAACCTGAAGCACACCAGCCTGCAACATACCAGCCTGCAACACACCAGCCTGCAACACACTAGTCTGCAGCACACCAGCCTGCAACACACTAGCCTACAACAAAGCCTCCAACACTCTAGCCTGCAACACACCAGCCTGCAACATACTGGTCTGCAACACACTAGTCTGCAACACACCAGCCTGCAACACACTAGCCTACAACACAGCCTCCAACACACCAGCCTACAACACACCAGCCTGCAACACACTAGTCTGCAACACACCAGCCTGCAACACACCAGCCTGCAACACACAAGTCTGCAACACGCCAGCCTGCAACACACTAGTCTGCAACACACCAGCATGCAGCACGCCGACCTGAAGCACAACAGCCTGCAACACACCAGCCTGCAACACTAGTCTGCAACACACCAGTATGCAGCACGCCGACCTGAAGCACAACAGCCTGCAACATACCAGCCTGCAACATACCAGCCTGCAACACACCAGCCTGCAACACACTAGTCTGCAGCACACCAGCCTGCAACACACTAGCCTACAACAAAGCCTCCAACACTCTAACCTGTAACAAACTAGCCTGCAACATACTGGTCTGCAACACACTAGTCTGCAACACACCAGCCTGCAACACACTAGCCTACAACACAGCCTCCAACACACTAGCCTGCAACACACCAGCCTGCAACACACTAGTCTGCAACACACCAGCCTGCAACACACCAGCCTGCAACACACAAGTCTGCAACACGCCAGCCTGCAACACACTAGTCTGCAACACACCAGCCTGCAACACACCAGCCTGCAACACACAAGTCTGCAACACACCAGCCTGCAACACACCAGCCTGCAACACACAAGTATGCAACACACCAGCCTGCAACACTAGTCTGCAACACAGCCTGCAACACACTAGTCTGCAACACACCAGTATGCAGCACGCCGACCTGAAGCACAACAGCCTGCAACACAGCCTGCAACACACTAGCCTGCAACACATCAGCCTCCAACACACCAGCCTGCAACACACCAGCCTGCAACACATCAGCCTGCAACACATCAGTGTTGCCACCTTACTTGTGTTACCTTGATGGTGCTGTTACCTTGCTGGTGTTGTTGCCTTGCTGGTGTTACCTTGCTGGTGTTGTTGCCTTGCTGGTGTTTCTACCTTGCTGGTGGTGTTACCTTGCTGGTGTTTCTACCTTGCTGGTGGTGTTACCTTGCTGGTGTTGTTACCTTGCTGGTGTTGTTGCCTTGCTGGTGTTACCTTGCTGGTGTTGTTACCTTGCTGGTGGTGTTACCTTGCTGGTGTTGTTACCTTGCTGGTGTTGTTGCCTTCCTGGTGTTACCTTGCTGGTGTTCTTACCTTGCTGGTGTTGTTACCTTGCTGGTGTTGTTGCCTTGCTGGTGTTACCTTGCTGGTGTTCTTACCTTGCTGGTGGTGTTACCTTGCTGGTGTTCTTACCTTGCTGGTGTTGTTACCTTGCTGGTGGTGTTACCTTGCTGGTGTTCTTACCTTGCTGGTGTTGTTACCTTGCTGGTGGTGTTACCTTGCTGGTGTTCTTACCTTGCTGGTGTTGTTACCTTGCTGGTGTTGTTGCCTTGCTGGTGTTACCTTGCTGGTGTTGTTGCCTTGCTGGTGTTACCTTGCTGGTGTTACCTTGCTGGTGGTGTTACCTTGCTGGTGTTTCAACCTTGCTGGTGTTGTTACCTTGCTGGTGTTTCTACCTTGCTAATGTTACCTTGCTGGTGGTGTTACCTTGCTGGTGTTCTTACCTTGCTGGTGTTCTTACCTTGCTGGTGTTGTTACCTTGCTGGTGGTGTTACCTTGCTGGTGTTCTTACCTTGCTGGTGTTGTTACCTTGCTGGTGTTCTTACCTTGCTGGTGGTGTTACCTTGCTGGTGGTGGTACCTTGCTGGTGGTACCTTGCTGGTGTTGTTACCTGGCTGGTGTTACCTGGCTGGTGTTGTTACCTTGCTGGTGTTACCTTGCTGGTGTGTTACCTTGCTGGTATTGTTACCTTGCTGGTGGTGTTATCTTGCTGGTGGTGTTACTTTGCTGGTGGTGTTACCTTGCTAGTTGTGTTACCTTGCTGGTGTTGTTACCTTGCTGGTGTTGTTACCTTGCTGGTGTTGTTACCTTGCTGGTGTTGTTACCTTGCTGGTGGTTCCTTGCTGGTGTTGTTACCTTGCTTGTGTTACCTTGCTGATGTTGTTACCTTGCTGGTGTTTCTACCTTGCTGGTGTTGTTACCTTGCTGGTGTTACCTTGCTGGTGGTGTTACCTTGCTGGTGGTGGTACCTTGCTGGTGTTGCTACCTTGCTGGTGTTGTTACCTTGCTGGTGTTGTTACCTTGCTGGTGTTGTTACCTTGCTGGTGTTTCTACCTTGCTGGTGTTGTTACCTTGCTGGTGTTTCTACCTTGCTGGTTTGTTACCTTGTTGGTGTTGCTACCTTGCTGGTGTTGTTACCTTGCTGGTGTTTTTACCTTGCTGGTGTTGCTACCTTGCTGGTGTTTTTACCTTGCTGGTGTTGCTACCTTGCTGGTGTTTTTACCTTGCTGGTGTTTTTACCTTGCTGGTGTTGTTATCTTGCTGGTAGTGCTACCTTGCTGGTGTTGTTACCTTGCTGGTGTTTACCTTGCTGGTGTTGTTACCTTGCTGGTGTTGTTACCTTGCTGGTGTTGTTACCTTGCTGGTGTTGTTACCTTGCTGGTGTTGTTACCTTGCTGGTGGTACCTTGCTGGTGTTGTTACCTTGCTGGTGGTGTTACCTTGCTGGTGTTGCTACCTTGCTGGTGGTGTTACCTTGCTGGTGTTGTTACCTTGCTGGTGTTGTTACCTTGCTGGTGTTGTTACCTTGCTGGTGTTGTTACCTTGCTGGGTGGTGTTACTTGCTGGTGGTGTTACTTGCTGGTGGTGTTACCTTGCTGGTGTGTTACCTTGCTGGTGTTTCTACCTTGCTGGTAGTGTTACCTTGCTGGTGTTGTTACCTTGCTGGTGTTGTTACCTTGCTGGTGGTTCCTTGCTGGTGTTGTTACCTTGCTGGTGTTACCTTGCTTGTGTTACCTTGCTGATTTTGTTACCTTGCTGGTGTTTCTACCTTGCTGGTGGTTTGTACCTTGCTGGGTGTTACCTTGCTGGTGGTGGTACCTTGCTGGTGTTACCTTGCTGGTGTTGTTACCTTGCTGGTGTTACCTTGCTGGTGTTGTTACCTTGCTGGTGTTTACCTTGCTGTGTTTTACCTTGCTTGTTGTTACCTTGCTGGTGTTTGTTACCTTGCTGGTGTTGCTACCTTGCTGGTGTTGTTACCTTGCTGGTGTTTCTACCTTCTGTGTGTCTGTGTGTTGTTACCTTGCTGGTGTTTGTTACCTTGCTGGTGTTACCTTGTGTGTTACCTTGCTGGTGTTGTTACCTTGCTGGTGTTGTTACCTTGCTGGTGTGTTACCTTGCTGGTGTTGTTACCTTGCTGTGTGTTACCTTGCTTGTGTTCCTTGCTGTGTTGTTACCTTGCTGGTTCTGTGTGTTCTACCTTGCTGGTGTTGTTACCTTGCTGTGTTTACCTTGCTTGTGTTGGTACCTTGTCTGGTGGTGTTACCTTGCTGGTGTGTCACCTTGCTGGTGTTGTACCTTGCTGGTGTTTTACCTTGCTGGTGTTGTACCTTGCTGGTGTTTTACCTTGCTGGTGTTTCTACCTTGCTGGTGTTGTTACCTTGCTGGTGTACCTTGTGGTGTTGCTACCTTGCTGGTGTTGTTACCTTGCTGGTGTTTTACCTTGCGGTTTTACCTTGCTGGTGTTGTTACCTTGCTGGTGTTGTACCTTGCTGGTGTTTTACCTTGCTGGTGTTGTACCTGCTGGTGTACCTTGCTGGTGTTGTTACCTTGCTGGTGTTTACCTTGCTGGTGTTTTACCTTGCTGGTGTTGTTACCTTGCTGGTGTTGCTACCTTGCTGGTGTTTTACCTTGCTGGTGTTTACCTTGCTGGTGTTGTACTTGTGTGTTTACCTTGCTGGTGTTGCTACCTTGCTGGTGTTTTTACCTTGCTGGTGTTGCTACCTTGCTGGTGTTTTTACCTTGCTGGTGTTGTTACCTTGCTGGTGTTGTCTACCTTGCTGGTGTTGCTACCTTGCTGGTGTTTTTACCTTGCTGGTGTTGCTACCTTGCTGGTGTTTTTACCTTGCTGGTGTTGCTACCTTGCTGGTGTTGTTACATTGCTGGGGGTTGCCACCTTGCTGGGGTTGCCACCTTGTTGCTGGGGGTTGCCACCTTACTGGTGTTACCACCTTGCTGGGGGTTGCCACCTTGCTGGTGTTGCTACCTTGCTGGGGGTTGCCACCTTGCTGGTGTTGCTACCTTGCTGGGGGTTGCCACCTTGCTGGTGTTGCTACCTTGCTGGGGGTTGCCACCTTGCTGGTGTTGATACCTTGCTGGTGTTGCTACCTTGCTGGGAGTTGCCACCTTGCTGGTGTTGCCACCTTGCTGGTGTTGCCACCTTGCTGGGGGTTGCCACCTTGCTGGGGTTTTATCTACAAATGTGTCAAGGCCGCTTGAAAATGGGAAATAGCCATCTGGCACACCTGCAGCTTTAATTCTCTCTCTCTCTCTCTCTCTCTTCTCTTATCTCTTCTCTTCTCTCTCTCTCTCTCTCTCTCTCTCTCTCTCTCTCTCTCTCTCTCTCTCTCTCTCTCTCTCTCTCTCGCTCTCGCTCTCTCTCGCCTATGGTAGTGATGCTGTGGTTGGTGGTAGTGGATCAGTGTGATGCTGTGGTTGGTGGTATTGGATCAGTGTGATGCTGTGGTTGGTGGTAGTGGATCAGTGTGATGCTGTGGTTGGTGGTAGTGGATCAGTGTGATGCTGTGGTTGGTGGTAGTGGATCAGTGTGATGCTGTGGTTGGTGGTAGTGGATCAGTGTGATGCTGTGGTTGGTGGTAGTGGATCAGTGTGATGCTGTGGTTGGTGGTAGTGGATCAGTGTGATGCTGTGGTTGGTGGTAGTGGATCAGTGTGATGCTGTGGTTGGTGGTAGTGGATCAGTGTGATGCTGTGGTTGGTGGTAGTGGATCAGTGTGATGCTGTGGTTGGTGGTAGTGGATCAGTGTGATGCTGTGGTTGGTGGTAGTGGATCAGTGTGATGCTGTGGTTGGTGGTAGTGGATCAGTGTGATGCTGTGGTTGGTGGTAGTGGATCAGTGTGATGCTGTGGTTGGTGGTAGTGGATCAGTGTGATGCTGTGGTTGGTGGTAGTGGATCAGTGTTATGCTGTGGTTGGTGGTAGTGGATCAGTGTGATGCTGTGGTTGGTGGTAGTGGATCAGTGTGATGCTGTGGTTGGTGGTAGTGGATCAGTGTGATGCTGTGGTTGGTGGTAGTGGATCAGTGTGATGCTGTGGTTGGTGGTAGTGGATCAGTGTGATGCTGTGGTTGGTGGTAGTGGATCAGTGTGATGCTGTGGTTGGTGGTAGTGGATCAGTGTGATGCTGTGGTTGGTGGTAGTGGATCAGTGTGATGCTGTGGTTGGTGGTAGTGGATCAGTGTGATGCTGTGGTTGGTGGTAGTGGATCAGTGTGATGCTGTGGTTGGTGGTAGTGGATCAGTGTGATGCTGTGGTTGGTGGTAGTGGATCAGTGTGATGCTGTGGTTGGTGGTAGTGGATCAGTGTGATGCTGTGGTTGGTAGTGGATCAGTGTGATGCTGTGGTTGGTGGTAGTGGATCAGTGTGTTGCTGTGGTTGGTGGTAGTGGATCAGTGTGATGCTGTGGTTGGTGGTAGTGGATCAGTGTTATGCTGTGGTTGGTGTTAGTGGATCAGTGTGATGCTGTGGTTGGTGGTAGTGGATCAGTGTGATGCTGTGGTTGGTGGTAGTGGATCAGTGTCATGCTGTGGTTGTTGGTAGTGGATCAGTGTCATGCTGTGGTTGGTGGTAGTGGATCAGTGTCATCTGCGAACACAGACACTTCTGAGTCTATCCAGTCCGTCATGTCATTTACATATACCAAGAATAACACTGGTCCTAGGACTGACCCCTGCGGTACACCGCTCATCACAGGCGCCCACTGTGATACCTCATCACGCACCATGACCCGTTGTTGCCTCCCTGTGAGGTATTCCCTGATTCATTCCAGTGCCCTTCCTGTTATACATGCTTGTCCTTCCAACTTCTTTACTAATCTCATGTGAGGAACTGTGTCGAAGGCCTTCCTGCAGTCCAGGAAAATGCAATCAACCCACCCTTCTCTCTCTTGCCTTACCTCTGTTACTTTATCATAGAACTCTAGGAGGTTTGTTACACATGATTTGCCTTCCCGGAATCCGTGCTGTCTGGTGTTTATTATCCTGTTCAGCTCGAGGTGCTCCACCATTCTTTTCCTGATGATTTTCTCCAGGACTTTGCACACTATACACATAAGTGTGGGGACCCACAGTGGTGGGGACCCACAGTAGTGTGGGGACCCACAGTGGTGTGGGGGACCCACTGTGGTGTGGGGGACTTACGGAGGAGACAGTCACCATTTTGAACATAAGGTATCTATTGTGATCTTTAAAGGGTCGATAAATAGGGATGTGCGTGGGTGTGTAGGTGTGCGTGGGCGTATTTAACTTACACAGTTTAGACATCAATGTTGTGTACACCATTGCTGTGTACTGGGAGAGGCGTATGTACACTGTGTGCCTATATTAAAGCTGTCATGTCTAACATCCTCACCACCCAGTGTGTCACCCAGTGTGTCACTCAGTGAGACACCCAGTGTGTCACTCAGTGTGTCACCCAGTGTGTCACTCAGTGAGTCACCAAGTGTCACCCAGTGTGTTACTCAGTGAGTCACCAAGTGTGTCACCCAGTGTCACACAGTGTCACCCAGTGTGTCACTCAGTGTGTCACCCAGTGTGTCACTCAGTGTATCACTCAGTGTCACCCAGTGTGTCACTCAGTGTCACCCAGTGTCACTCAGTGAGTCACCAAGTGTGTCACCCAGTGTGTCACTCATGTTAAGTCTATCTTCTTGGCTGCTTACTTTGGGCAGTAGAATGGTAGCGTAGGTGCAGAGATACGGCAGATGACTAGACTCAGTTTATTAATGGCAAGGTGTAGGTATACACGGGGACAGAGCGCGAGGGGACCGGGAGCCAGTTTGGGTAGAACCTGGTTCAGTGAGGTAGGCCGTCGAAGTGAGAGAGAAGCATGGCTGACCAGCCCGACCTGATAGGCCTATAGAGGGCAGCACCATAGTGCCGTGCAGTTTGAAATAGCCTCTGGATAGGCTGTTTACATCCGCTCGGCCACCTACCGCGTGTCGTCTCGACACGACAATACTGGCGGGCACGAAGGTGTAAACAAGCAAGCAAGGTTACCCAGGGGAAACTGGCTTCTGGTCACCTGACATTTACAACAGGAAATTGCCGGTGCAGGCCGAAAAAAAACTCTCCCCCTACATGAGTCGGGGAAGAGAAAATCGGCCTGCCCGTACCACTGGACAGAGGACAGAACAAGCCAATGCTGACACAGGAACTAGAGTCTTCTATATACAGGTTGTCCACAGGGCCAGATGTCAACTTGACTGCACATCCATGAGCGCTGTAGCATC
>WNWK01019309.1:0-38072 GCA_009830355.1 Cherax destructor
GTAAAGCACCCCTCTGGCAAGACAGTGATGGAGTGAATGATGATGAAAGTTTTTCTTTTGCCACCCTGCCTTGGTGGGAATCGGCCGATGTGTTAATAAAAATATATATATATATATATATATATATATATATATATTATATATATATATATATATATATAAAGCTCTTGTTCTTCTTTATTTCTCATTAAGGATGCACATGTTTATAGAGGGGGGCCACATTATATCAGATCACTTTTCAGTTGTAGAAGCAGCAAGTAAGAGAGAGAGGTGAACGTTTATAAACTAAAGGAGGAGGCAGTTAGGGTAAGATATAAACAACTATTGGAAGATAGATGGGCTAGTGAGAGTATAGGCAATGAGGTCGAAGATGTATGGTGTAGGTTTAAGAATGTAGTATTAGAGTGTACAGCAGAAGTTTGTGGTTGCAGGAAAGTGGGTGCGAGAGGGAAGAAAAGTGATTGGTGGAATGATGCTGTAAAGAGGCTAGAAATAGAGAAAAAGTTAGCATATGAGAGGTTTTTACAAAGTAGAAGTGATGTAAGGAGGGAAGAGTATATGGAGAGAAAAAGAGGTTAAGAGAGTAGTGAAGAATGAAAATGAGAGCTAATGAGAGAGTGGGTGAGATGTTATCAACAAATTTTGTTGAAAATAAGAAAAAGTTACGGAGGGATATTAATAAGTCGTGGAAGCCTAGGGAACAAATGGATTTGACAGTTAAAAATAGGAGAGGAGAGTTATTAAATGGTGAGTTAAAGGTATCGGGAAGATGGAGGGAATATTTTGATGAATTGTTAAATGTTCATGAAGATAGGAAGCTTGATTTCATGTATAGGGCAAGGAGGAATAACATCTTGTAGGAGTGAGGAAGAGCCAGTAGGGAGTGAAGGAGAAGTTCGTGAGGCAGTGGGTAGAATAAAAGGGCGTAAGGCAGCTGGGACTTATGGAATAAAGGAAGAAATGTTAAAACAGGTGGGGATATAGTTTTGGAGTGGTTAGTTCTATTATTTAATAAATGTATGAAGAAGGAAAGGTATCTAGGATTTTCTGAGAGCGTATAGTTCCTTTGTACAAAGACAAAGGGGATAAAAGAAAGTGAATGGTAGAGTAATTATTGAAAGAATTACGAGTAAGACGGATAATAGGATAGCAGATGAACCAGGAGGCTTTAGGAAAGGTAGGGGGTGTGTAGATCATGTGTTTACAGTGAAACATATAGGTGAACAGTTTTTAGATAAGAGTAAAGAGGTTTCTGTGGCATTTATAGTTTTGGAAAAGGCGTATGACAGGGTGGATAGGGGGAGGGCAATGTGGCAGATGTTGCAGGTGTATGGAATAGGAGGTAGGTTACTGAAAGCAGTGAAGAGTTTGTACGAGGATAGTGAGGCTCAGGTTAGAGTGTGTAGGAGAGAGGGATATTATTTCCCAGTAAAAGTAGGCCTTAGACAAGGATGTGTGATGTCACTGTGGTTGTTCAATATATTTATAGATTGGGTTGTAAGAGAAGTGAATGCGAGGGTCTTGGCAAGAGGTGTATACCTGGAGATACCTGGAGAGAGAGTTCCAGGGGTCAACGCCCCTGCGGCCCGGTCTGTGACCAGTGTGTGCAATTAAAAGATAAATAATCTAACAAAAAAGTTTTATTTATCAAAGTTGCTTTTCGCTGAAGACACTGTGTTTTTTGGGAGAATCTGTAGAGAAGTTGCAGAGGTTGGTGGATGAGTTTGGTAGGATATGAAAAAGAAGGAAATTAAAAGTGAATATAAGAAAGAGTAAGGTGATGAGGATAACAAAAGATTAGGTGATGAAAAATTAGATATAATATTAGAGGGAGAGAGAATGGAAGAGGTGAATGTATTCAGATGTATAGGAGTGAACGTGACAGCAGATGGGTCTATGAAGGATGAAGTGAATCATAGAATTGATGAGGGGAAAAGTGTGAGTGGTGCACTTAGGAGTCTGTGGAGACAAAGAACTTTTTCCATGGAAGCAAAGAGGGAAATGTATTATTCCAACACTCTTATATGGATGTGAGACATGGGTGGTGAATGTTGCAACAAGGAGAAGGCTGGAGGCAGTGGGATGTCATGTCTGAGAACAATGTGTGGTGTGAATTTAATGCAGAGACTTCGAAGTTTGGAAATTAGAAGGAGTGGGGATTCCAAAATTATTATCCAGAGAGCTGAGGAGGGGTTGTTGAGGTGGTTCGACATGTAGAAAGGAAGGAACAAAGTAGAATGACTTCAAAAGTGTATAAATCTGTAGTGGAGGGAAGGCGGGGTAGGAAAGGTTGGAGGGAGGGAGTAAAGGATGTTTAGTGTGCGAGGGGCTTGGACTTCCAGCAAGCATGCGTGAGCATATTAGATAGGAGTGATCGAAGACAAATGGTTTTTAATACTTGACGGCTGTTGGAGTGTGGGCAAACTAACATTTATGAAGGGATTCAGGGAAAAAGGCAGGCCGGAGTTAAGTCCTGGACATGGGAAGTACAGTGTTTGCACTTTGAAGGAGGGGTGTTAATGATGCAGTTTTATAACTGTAGTGTAAAGCACCCCTCTGGCAAGACAGTGATGGAGTGAATGATGACGAAAGTTTTTCCAAAGTACCACTGTTTTTATATATATATATATATATATATATATATATATATATATATATATATATTGTAGGTAGGTAGTAGGTTGGTAGAAAGCAACCACCCAGGGAGGTACTACCGTCCTGCCAGGTGACTGTGAAACAGAAACCTGAAACTGTTTTACATGATGGTAGGATTGCTGGTGTCTATTTTTCTGTCTCATAAACACGCTGGATAACAGGTATATCTAGCTACTTCTACTTACACTTTAGGTCACACTACACAGGCATGCACATGCATATATATACATACACACATCTAGGTTTTTCTTCTTTTCTTAATAGCTCTTTTTTTTATTTTCTCATTGTCCATGGGGAAGTGGAAAAATCTTTCCTCCGTAAGCCATGCGTGTCGTATGAGGCGACTAAAATGCCGGGAGCAATGGGCTAGTAACCCTTCTCCTGTACACATTTACTAAAAAAGAGAAGAAGAAAACTTTATAAAACTGGGTTGTTTGAATGGCGTGGATGTGTCGGATGATAAGAAAGACATGATTGCTAATGTTATGAATGAAAAGAAGTTGGATGTCCTGGCTCTAAGCGAAACAAAGCTGAAGTGGGTAGGCGAGTTTCAGTGGGGAGAAATAAATGGGATTAAGTCAGGAGTATCTGAGAGAATTAGAGCTAAGGAAGGGGTAGCAATAATGTTGAAGGATCAGTTATGGAAGGAGAAGAGGAATATAAATGTGTAAATTCAAGGATTATGGATTAAAATAAGGGTCGGATGCGAAAAGTGGGTCATAATAAGCGTGTATGCACCTGGAAGAGAGGAGTATAGAGGGAGAGAGAGATTTTGGGAGATGTTAAGCGAATGTATAGGAACTTTTGAACCAAGTGAGAGAGTAATTGTGGTAGGGGGCCTAAATGCTAAAGTAGGAGAAACATGTATAGAGGGTGTGGTAGGTAAGTTTGGGGTGCCAGGTGTAAATGATAATGGGAGCCCTTTGATTGAACTTTGTATAGAAAGGGGTTTAGTTATAGGTAATACATATTTTAAGAAAAAGAGGATAAATAAGTATACAAGATATGATGTAGGGCGAAATGACAGTAGTTTGTTGGACTATGTATTGGTAGATAAAAGACTGTTGAGTAGACTTCAGGATGTACATGTTTATAGAGGGGCCACATATATATCAGATCACTTTTTAGTTATAGCTACAGTAAGAGTAAAAGGTAGATGGGATGAAAGGAAAATAGAAGCAGTAAGTAAGAGAGAGGTGAAGGTTTACAAACTAAAAGAGGAGGCAGTTAGGGTAAGATATAAACAACTATTGGAGGAGAGATGGGCTAGTGAGAGTGTAGGCAATGAGGTCGAAGATGTATGGGGTAGATTTAAAAATGTAGTGTTAGAGTGTTCAGCAGAAGTTTGTGGTTACAGGCGAGTGGGTGCAGGAGGGAAGAAGAGCGATTGGTGGAATGATGATGTAAAGAGTGTAGTAAGGGAGAAATAGTTAGCATATGAGAGGTTTTTACAAAGTAGAAGTGATGCAAGGAGGGAAGAGTATATGGAGAGAAAAGAGAGGTTAAGAGAGTGGTGAAGCAATGTAAAAGAGAGCAAATGAGAGAGTGGTGAGATGTTATCAACAAATTTTGTTGAAAATAAGAAAACGTTTTGGAGTGAGATTAATAAGTTGAGGAAGCCTAGGGAACAAATGGATTTGACAGTTAAAAACAGGAGGAGAGTTATTAAATGGAGACTTAGAGTTATCGGGAAGATGGAGGGAATATTTTGATGAGTTGGTAAATGTTGATGAAGACAGGGAAGCTGTGATTTCGTGTATAGGGCAAGGAGGAATAACATCTTGTAAGAGTGTGGAAGAGCCAGTTGTGAGTGTGGGGAAGTTCGTGATTCAGTGGGTAGAATGAAAGGGGTAAGGCAGCTGGGATTGATGGGATAAAGATAGAAATGTTAAAAGCATGTGGGGATATAGTTTTGGAGTGGTTAGTGCTATTATTTAATAAATGTATGGAAGAGGGTAAGGTACCTAGGATTGGAAGAGAGCGTGTATTGTTCCTTTGTATAAAGGCAAAGGGGACAAAAGAGAGTGCAAAAATTATGGGGGATAAGTCTGTTGAGTGTACCTGGTAAAGTGTATGGTAGAGTTATTATTGAAAGAATTAAGAGTAAGACAGAAAGCAGGATAGCAGATGAACAAGGGGCTTTAGGAAAGGTAGGGGATGTGTAGACCAAGTGTTTACAGTGAAACATATAGGTGAACAGTATTTGATAAGAATAAAGAGGTTTTGTGGCATTTATGGATTTGGAAAAGGCGTATGATAGGGTGGATAGGGGGCAATGTGGCAGATGTTGCAGGTGTATGGAATAGGAGGTAGGTTACTGAAAGCAGTGAAGAATTTTTATGAGGATAGTGAGGCTCAAGTTAGAGTGTGTAGGAGGGAAGGGGATTATTTCCCAGTAAAAGTGGGCCTTAGACAAGGATGTGTGATGTCACTGTGGTTGTTCAATATATTTCTAGATGGGGTTGTAAGAGAAGTGAATGCGAGGGTCTTGGCAAGAGGTGTGGGGTTAAAAGATAAAGAATTAAATACAGAGTGGGAGTTGTCACAGTTGCGTTTTGCTGATGACACTGTGCTTTTGGGAGATTCTGAAGAGAAATGTCAGAGGTTGGTGGATGAATTTGGTAGGGTGTGTAAAAGAGGAAAATTGAAAGTGAATATAGGAAAGAGTAAGGTGATGAGGATAACAAAAATATTAGGTGACGAAAGATTGGATATCAGATTGGAGGAGAGAGTATGGAGGAGGTGAATGTATTCAGATATTTGGGAGTGGAAATGTCAGCAGATTGGTCTATGAAGGATGAGGTGAATCATAGAATTGATGAGGGAAAAAGGGTGAGTGGAGCACTTCGGAGTCTGTGGAGACAAAGAACTTTGTCCATGGAAGTAAAGAAGGGAATGTATGAGAGTATAGTTATACCAACACTCTTATATGGGTGTGAGTCATGGGTGATGAATGTTGCAACGAGGAGAAGGCTGGAGGCAGTGGAGATGTCATGTCTGAGGTCAATGTGTGGTGTGAATATAATGCAGAGAATTCGGAGTTTGGAAATTAAGAGTAGGTGCGGGATTACCAAAACTATTATCCAGAGAGCTGAGGAGGGGTTGTTGAGGTGGTTCGGACATGTAGAGAGAATGGAACGAGACAGAATAACTTCGAGAGTGTATAAATCTGTAGTGGAGAGAAGGCGGGGTAGGGGTCGGCCTAGGAAAGGTTGGAGGGAGGGGTAAAGGAAGTTTGTGTGCGAGGGCTTGGACTTCCAGCAAGCATGTGTGAGCGTATTTGATAGGAGTGAATGGAGACAAATGGTTTTGAATACTTGACGTGTTGTTGGAGTGTGGGCAAAGTAACATTTATGAAGGGATTCAGGGAAACCGGCAGGCCGGAGTTGAGTCCTGGAGTTGGGAAGTACAGTGTCTGCACTCTGAAGGAGGGGTGTTAATGTTGCAATTTTATAACTGTAGTGTAAAGCACTCCTCTGGCAAGAAAGTTTTTCCGGGGTACCACTGTATATATATATATATATATATATATATATATATATATATATATATATATATATATATATATATATATATATATATATATATATATATATATATATATATATAAATATATATATATATATAATATATATATAATATATATATAAATATATATATAATATATATATATATATATATATATATATATATATATATATATATATATATATATATATATAATATATATAAATATATATAAAATATATATATAATATATATATATATATATATATATATATATATATATATATATATATATATATATATATATATATATATATATATGTGCAAAAAGATCACAGTAAACAGGTGATATCAAAATATGCAAAACAACCACTATGAAAAAATAGAAGAATTCCAAGCGCTTTCGTGACTACTCACATTATCAAGGAACTATAAAAGGAAACGTGAGAAGAAGGCTTATAAAGAGGCAGAATACACCTCACAGTCACATCACACTAAAAAAGACAACACCTCTGATTTATCCACTGATGAAATTAATATTAGTAAGGGGATGGTATATAGCTCAATGTTAAAACAAAATATTCACAATTGCCCTCAAAGATTTTTTAAGTCTTATGATTCACTTTTGAATAATAAAAATTTGCGCCTTACTAAAGCAGATAAAATAAATGCAATAGTAATTATGAAAGAAATCGATTACCAAGATAAAATGAATAGCCTCCTAGATGATTTTGAAACCTATTCTAAACTTAGAAAGAATCCCTTAGAAACAGTTAACAGCAATTTCAATAAAACAATAAAGCATCTATTGAAGGGCAAAGATGAATTAATTAAAAAATTTACTTCCACTAATCCATCTTTACCTTATATGTATGGATTAATTAAAACACACAAACCTGGTAATCCTGTTAGACCAATTATTAGCTCTATAGGTTCAGTTTCTTATAAACTTTCTAAATGGCTTGTTGATATTTTGAGCCCAATTGTTGGAAAAATTTAATTTTAATGTTAAAAACAACTTAGATTTAGTTGATAAATTAAGCACCTTGACTGATATAAATGATTTCAATATGGTTAGTTTTGATGTTACCTCCTTGTTTACAAAAGTTCCAGTTGATGATTTACTAAAGTTCTTATCTGAAGAACTGGTTGATTACGATTTACCATTGCCAGTTCCTACTATCATTAAACTTATTAAACTTTGTATTGTTGATGCAAAATTTGTATTTAATGACGAGTTTTACATTCAGAAGTTTGGTATGGCAATGGGAAATTCTCTTTCACCTGTTCTTAGTAATTTATATATGGAATTTTTCGAAACAAGATTGCTTAACAGAATCCTTCCCAATAGAGCTAAGTGGTATAGATATGTTGATGACATTTTGTGCCTTATGCCTAAGAATGTAGACATAAACCATTTCCTTGTTAAATTAAATAGCTTAGCTCATTCTATAAATTTTACTGTTGAATTTGAAGTAAATAACTCATTGCCTTTCCTAGATGTTTTTATTATTAAGGGTAACATTGATTTTAAATTTTAAATTTACAGAAAACCTACAAATAATTGTTCCTATGTACACTATTACTCTTCACGCATTTGTAGTCCAGAGTTCATAGATGAAGAAATCTCTAAAATTTATGAAATAGCTAATGATTTAAAATACCCAAGAAACATAATTGATAAATCTTTTAAAATAGCTAGAAATACTTTTTACAATCCAAAAAGGGACAACCAACCTTATTCAACCAAAAATATGTTGGTTCTCCCTTACCATGAAAACTTGGTTGATATGCCTTCCTTTCTTAAGAATTTTAATATCAAAGTTGTATTTAAAAATCTTGATACAGTAAAAGACTTTTGATAAAAAATTCCCCAAAATGCTGACGGATGTGTCTATAAGATTCCCTGTAAAATATGCGATAAAGTTTATTATGGTCAAACTGGTAAAAGTCTTGAACTAAGATTAAAACAACATAAATATAGCATTAGAACTGGACAAGATTCTAATGCTCTATTTATTCATGTGAGAGACTTTAACCATCCAATTGATTTTCAAAATGCTGAGAAGGTTGTATCAAGCAAGTCCATGGTTGAGAGGAATATAATAGAATCATGTTTCATTAAAAGCAGTTTTGAAAATAATATGAATATTTCTTTTGGTTTATATAAATTGGATTCATTTATAAATAATAAAATTTGGGAAGAATTTAATGATAAATTGGACTAATCATAATTCTTGGGAAGAGTTTCAGGTCCTTTCTTATGTTCCTCTTCACAGAGTCGTGAGATGTTACGCTACTGTGAGGTGTTGTCTTTGTTAGTGTGATGTGACTGTGAGGTGTATTCTGCCTCTTTATAAGCCTTCTTCTCACGTTTCATAAGAACATAAGAACATAAGAAAGGAGGAACACTGCAGCAGGCCTGTTGGCCCATACTAGGCAGGTCCTTCACAATCCGTCCCACTAACAGAATATTTGCTCAACCCAATTTTCAATGCTACCCAAGAAATAAGCTTTGACAATTCTACCCACTCATGCGCGAGTCCCACTCAAATCCAACCCCTCTCACTCATGAATTTATCCAACCTAAATTTGAAACTACCCAAGGTCCTAGCTTCAATAACCCTACTAGGCAGACTGTTCCACTCATCAACTACCCTATTTCCAAACCAATACTTTCCTATATCCTTTCTAAATCTAAACTTATCTAACTTGAATCCATTATTGCGGGTTCTCTTGGAGAGATATCCTCAAGACCTTATTTATATCCCCTTTGTTAATACCTATTTTCCACTTGTATACCTCGATCATGTCTCCCTCATTCTACGTCTTACAAGTGAATGTAATTTAAGGGTCTTCAATCTTTCTTCGTAAGGAAGATTTCTAATGCTATGTATTAATTTAGTCATTCTACGCTGAATGTTTTCTAACGAATTTATGTCCATTCTGTAATATGGAGACCAAAACTGAGCTGCGTAATCTAGGTGAGGCCTTACTAATGATGTATAAAGCTGTAATATAACCTCTGGACTTCTGTTGCTAACACTTCTTGATATAAATCCCAGTAATCTATTTGCCTTATTACGTACGCTTAGGCATTGCTGTCTTGGTTTAAGGTTGCTGCTTACCATCACCCCCAAGTCCTTCTCGCAATCTGTATGGCTAAGTTCTACGTTATTTAACTTATAAGTGCTTGGGTTATGGACACTCCCGAGCTTCAGAACCTTGCATTTATCTACATTGAACTGCATCTGCCACTTTTCTGACCACGAATTAAGTTTGTCTAAATCTTCCTGAAGTTCTATGACATCTATGTTTGAATCAATTATCCTACCTATCTTCGTGTCGTCGGCGAATTTGCTCATATCACTAGTAATTCCCTCATCAAGGTCATTGATATATATTATAAATAACAATGGGCCTAAGACTGATCCCTGTGGAACACCACTTGTTACAAGTCCCCATTCGGATTTAACCCCATTTATGCACACTCTCTGCTTCCTATTGGTTAGCCATGACTCGATCCATGACAGCACTTTTCCCCCAATGCCATGAGCTGCCACTTTCTTTAACAGTCTCTGGTGCGGTACTCTATCAAAAGCCTTACTAAAATCTAAATAAACAATATCGAATTCTTTATCGTGATCAACAGCCTCAAAAGCTTTACTGAAGAAGGTTAATAAATTAGATAGGCAGGAACGGCCCCTCGTGAATCCATGCTGGGTATCATTAATCAAATTATGGTTATCTAGATGGCTTCTAATAATATCAGCTATAATTGACTCTAGTAATTTGCCTAGTTCCTTGATAATGTGAGTAGTCACGAAAGCGCTTGGAATTCTTCTATTTTTTCATAGTGGTTGTTTTGCATATATATATATAAATACAGTGGACCCCCGGATGTCGTCAATGATTCTTTCCAGAATGCTGTTCAAGTGCCGTTACCAAACGAATTTGTTCCCATAAGGACGAATGTAAATTAGATTAGTCCATTTCAGACCCCCAAAAATACACTTACAAAAGCACTTACAAAAATACACTTGCATAATTGTTGGATTTGGGAGCAGTAGGATATCCGGGGGTCCACTGTACGTCGTGCCTAATAGGTAAAACTGGTCAATTAGCAAGAAGTCATTTAAAATTGAGTCTTTCTAACATTTTCTCTTATACGTTGCATACACAAATTTTCGATTGCCTTATTCGGCAGGAAGAGTGTTGCTATTAAAGCCATAATCGTAAGTTTTACCTATTCGGCACGACATATACGCACTAGTCTTACCAAATATCCTGAACTCCTTTAAAAATTAAACTTCTACAAAAAATCATTTTAAAGACTGATAGATATTTTTTTTTTCATTGACAAAATATGAAGATTTATATTTTTTGTATAGAAATTAACTTAAAAACCTCACATGATATTTTTTGTGTGATCTAACTGGTCATTTTTCTGAGGCTCAGGTTATGTGGTAATGTACGTTAATATGGCATTTTTCTAATCATAGTTCAAGCAGCCTAAGATATTTATATTCCAGATAGGAAAATTAATAATATATTTATTTCTACAAGTACATGTACAAGGTATACAGACCATAGCTGACATCAATGACATACTACTATATAGAAAGCCGCTTGTTATGCTGAGCATTTCCCGCAAATTAAGTCAATTTTGTCATAGCATGAGACCCACACCAGTCGACTAACACCCAGGTACCCATTTTCACTGATGGGTGAACAAGGACTACCGGTGCAAGAAAACACGCCCAATGTTTACACTCTTGCCGGGAATCGAACCCAGACCAGCAGCGTGTGAAGCAAGAGATTTTCCATTAGGCCACGGGCCACCGTGGCCTAGTGGCCCGTGATGAATAAGAAATAGATTACACAAACAACAGATTAAACAATAGACTAAAACATACAAGTAAAAGGAAAGGCATTTACTGGGTAACAAACAGAGAAAAGTGGTGCTTAAGAAATCAATATATTAAATTAAAAAGTGAAAAAAATAAATAAGAAAAGCCAAAACAAATATGAAGTTAATTAAAGTCGCAAAGGATTCGAGGATTAACCCAAAATGTTCCTTACAGATATATAGAATAAGACTGAGATCAGCTTACTGACAGTGACAAAGAAATTAATACATCGTCAACAACTTATTTTTTTCTCAGTTTTTAAGAAGGAAGATACTAGAGAAATTACAGTAAAATAAAATGATGTAGATCAGGACGAAAATAAGTTGTGCTCAATCAAAGTCACTAGTGACATAATTCTCAGACAAATGAGTAGATTAAGACATAACAAATCCCGGTGCATTGACGAACTTCTTATCAAGGGTTATAAAGAAATATAATGAAGAACTTAGTAAGACGTCAGTTTCAACATATCACTTCAAAGTGTCATTGTGCCTGATAAGTGGAAAGTGGCAACTATAATACCCCGTATCCACAAAGCAGGAGACAGATCCTTACCTTCAAATTACAGATCAATTAACCTAACGTCTATTGTGGGAAAATTGATGGAATCAATAATTGCCGATGGTAATCGAAGTCAAATTGAAGGACTTAAATTCATAAATGAATCTCAGCACAATTTTACAAATTGGAGTTCCTGACTTACGAATTTACTGTTATAAAATGAATAATCTATTAAGTGAAGACATCTACGGAGAATACTATAATTATTGATCCCTTTTAGCATCTAACCTGTTTCTGGTTTTCTAACATTTTTTCCCAGTGTTTTCTAGCCCAGTTACCCCGTAAAATTAAGTGACTTCTCAAAAGCATTTTAAAAGTAAAGGTGTGTGATAATTATGGTTAATGTAATTTGAATAATGAAAGAGATAAGCTCCTACGCAACTTTTAGACTCATTCTTAATATCGACATATAAGCATATGGTGCAATGACCACATCAGATAATATACGGTACATTATATATACTGCTTATATGAATATGTACCATCTGGTACCTTGCTATAATGAGGTGTACTTAGTACAAGAGTAACAGGAGTGTACGTGTATATATTTGTGTGTGCTTAGAGTGTCTCGACTTAGACTTAGAAAGTGACTGACAACAACAAGTCTCTAAATAAGCTAACTTCTGGACCACTGAGATTATTTAACAGCTTAGTTGTACAATATGGCGACCCATTGTTCAAACAGCAGTACTGCTGGACGCAGCAGTGAACAGCAGAGCATCAGGCAAGGAACAAGAAGAACCAAAACTACATTAACTGTGGGACCATCAGGAATTCCTCCAGGAAAATCCTAGACGCCTTTATTACTGAAACTGAGTTCAGCAATTTCGCTTTCCTGACTACGACAGAACGTGGACGAAAAATCAGTGTAGGTAGTGAGTTGAACTTGGGACCAGAGCTATGGACACTGTCTCCATGACACGTCATATAACACCAAGTTTAAATAATGTTCTGTGAACTAAGTTGCACAGAGTTACGACCGGCATATACATCGTTAGATGACTGGCACCAGCTTGTGCCTGGTATGAACTGTCAAACAAACAGGTAGGTAGTTTGCAGAGTGCTGGCGGCCAATCAAAACTTCAACGAGCACAATGACAGGAGTAGTTGTTACGTCTTACCTACTTACATTAGCTAAAAATATAAGTCACATAATAACAATAAGCATGAAATTGACGTTTCAGCTGATAACGAAAACTCATCAATATAAAATTACACGATAAAAAGCAATATATACAAAACATTTATAGCATCCTGGTCTAAGGACCAAACACGATCTTTTTTTACCAGGGTATCTGAGGAGGTAGAACGTGGTAATGAATATTATATTGTGTATATGTACTTCAGTGAAGCTTTTGATAAAAACCCACATCTGTGATTGTTATGGAAAGTAGAGACGCACTAAACAGGAAGAAAATTTTTCCTGGATACAGGTGTAGTTGAGATAGGCAATGGAGAGTTTGTATAAATGAGGAAAATCAGAATGAGGACATGTAAAAAGCGGTGTTCCACAGGAATCAGTCTTGGGCCCATTGTTGTTACAATTTATGTAAACGACACAGATGAGGGAATAAATAGTGACATAAGCATGTTTGTCAATGGCACCAAAATAGGTCGTCTC
The DNA here is from genome assembly GCA_009830355.1 of Cherax destructor. Classification (NCBI taxonomy): domain Eukaryota; kingdom Metazoa; phylum Arthropoda; class Malacostraca; order Decapoda; family Parastacidae; genus Cherax; species Cherax destructor. Next base: position 13,255 of record WNWK01019309.1, read on the forward strand.
ATTAATGTTGTCAAGGACACTAGAGCACTAGAAGAAGATCTGAATAATGTTTTGATGAGAGTATTACAGAATAGATATAAGAGTAGCGGAAGGTTGATATAATTGAGATGTATAAAAGAAAAACAGTAATAAATAAAGTTGTTGTAAATTACATACTAAAAACATTTAACCAAGACAGGAATCTCAGCAATGGTTCAAGTTGGAGAAGTTTGACTTAGAATATATATAGGGAATCATTGGTTTGGTAATAAAGTTTTCGATGAGTGAACAAACTCCCGAGAAGCGTCATTGAAGCTAAAACATTGATTAGTGTAAAACATAGACTAAACTAGTATATAAGTGGGTGTGAGTGGGACCTGACTAGCATGGGAGAGTAGGCCTACAGCCATGCTCTCTTTTTTATAATCCTATGAAAGTTTGCATTGATTTTGGCTTACGTAGGACCCATTTTTCGTTTTAATTTACAAAATTGGGAGAATTTAGATACTGATGCCATGTGATAATTTCAAAGTACCCAGTCAAAATGGTTACTGAGATACAACGGACTGGATCGTGCAGCGACGAAAATTCATTTTACTTATTTCATTTCCGCGATACGTTTTATTTCATGTCATAAATTTTATGATATATAACAAATTTGCTATGAAACAATAGCAATTGTTGGGTTGCTTAACTATGCATTAGATGACTGCAGGCCAGGTGTTGCAGGGGAAATATAAACTAAGTTTGTTGCAACGTGTTGCAGGAAGGCGAGGGGTTGCAGTGTGTGAGGGAAGGAGGGAAGTGTGTACACGTGTTCAACACCTGCAGTGTTCCCTTGACTGTCAACAATGACTGTCCTCATGGCACCTTCTGCTGCACCAGTCAGTATATTACATTTTATTTGTTTATATACCAAAGAAACAATAAAGCAAAATTATTGAGAGCTATGTGTATTGTAGTCTTATGTGTTATTTTCTATATTTTCATTGCCTTCTATCTCTCATTTTTTTTTGTTCCGCAGGAGTTTTGTTCTAACCATGTTGGCTATTAGCTCTCCTGCTGTGCTGTTCTGTTCTCTAATTCCTATAGACTACCTCTACCATTGTCACCACCACTATTTCTTCGCTAACTCTATATATATATATATATATATATATATATATATATATATATATATATATATATATATATATATATATATATATATATATATATATATATATATATATATATATATAAACAACCACTATGAAAAATAGAAGAATTCCAAGCGCTTTCGTGACTACTCACATTATCAAGGAACTATAAAAGGAAACGTCAGAAGAAGGCTTATAAAGAGGCAGAATACACCTCACAGTCACATCACACTAACAAAGACAACACCTCACAGTAGCGTAACATCTCACGACTCTGTGAAGAGGAACATAAGAAAGGACCTGAAACTCTTCCCAAGAATTAAGATTAGTCCAATTTATCATTAGATTCTTCCCAAATTTTATTAATTATAAATGAATCCAATTTATATAAACCAAAAGAAATATTCATATTATTTTCAATTGTTCCTATGTACACTATTACTCTTCACATCAAGATAGAGTTAAAGTGTCGGTTTTCTCTTCTATGTTTTTGAGAGCTTTACGCATTTGTAGTCCAGAGTTCATAGATGAAGAAATCTCTAAAATTTATGAAATAGCTAATGATTTAAAATACCCAAGAAACATAATTGATAAATCTTTTAAAATAGCTAGAAATACTTTTACAATCCAAAAGGGACAACCAACCTTATTCAACCAAAAATATGTTGGTTCTCCCTTACCATGAAAACTTGGTTGATATGCCTTCTTTCTTAAGAATTTTAATATCAAAGTTGTATTTAAAAATCTTGATACAGTAAAAGACTTTTGATAAAAAATTCCCCAAAATGCTGACGGATGTGTCTATAAGATTCCCTGTAAAATATGCGATAAAGTTTATTATGGTCAAACTGGTAAAAGTCTTGAACTAAGATTAAAACAACATAAATATAGCATTAGAACTGGACAAGATTCTAATGCTCTATTTATTCATGTGAAGACTTTAACCATCCAATTGATTTTCAAAATGCTGAGAAGGTTGTATCAAGCAAGTCCATGGTTGAGAGGAATATAATAGAATCATGTTTCATTAAAAGCAGTTTTGAAAATAATATGAATATTTCTTTTGGTTTATATAAATTGGATTCATTTATAATTAATAAAATTTGGGAAGAATTTAATGATAAATTGGACTAATCTTAATTCTTGGGAAGAGTTTCAGGTCCTTTCTTATGTTCCTCTTCACAGAGTCGTGAGATGTTACGCTAGTGTGAGGTGTTGTCTTTGTTAGTGTGATGTGACTGTGAGGTGTATTCTGCCTCTTTATAAGCCTTCTTCTGACGTTTCCTTTATAGTTCCTTGATAATGTGAGTAGTCACGAAAACGCTTGGAATTCTTCTATTTTTCATAGTGGTTGTTTTGCATATTTTGATATCACCTGTTTACTGTGATCTTTTTGCATATATATATATATATATATATATATATATATATATATATATATATATATATATATATATATATAGTCGTGCCGATTAGGTAAAACAGGTCAATTAGCAAGAACTTATCTAAAATTAAGTCCTTTCTAAAATTTTCTTTTATACGTTTAAAGATATATTTTTTCATTTATGTTAATGTAAGAATTTATAATTTTGTACCAAGAGAAACTTTGAAAACCTACCTAACCATATTACAACAAGCGCAATTTAATTTAGCCTAACCCAACTAAATATATTTTAGATACGTTAACATTAATTTAATAATAAACAAACACAATGAAATATATTTTTTTCGTTATGTTCAGAATGATTTTGGCGAAATTATTGCATACACAAATTTTCACTTGTCTTATATGGCAAGGTGAGCGTTGCTATTTAAGCCAAAATAGCAAGTTTTACCTAATCGGCACGACATATATATATATATATATATATGTCGTGCCGATTAGGTAAAACTTGCTATTTATATATATATATATATATATAGTCATCAAGGATGTCACAGAAGCATTGTCCAGTGAGCTCAATATCTGGTTCTTGGATGATGGCACCCTAGCTGGCACTACACAATCTCTCCTAGGAGACATCAGGAAAATTAAAGATATGGTAGAGAGCCTGGGCCTATCTTTAAAACCCACCAAATGTGAGATAGTTTTCACCAATCCACAGATGATCCAGGACATTAGGGTTGTTTTACCAGGGGCACGAGCCATTGATCCCGCCAACAGCACTCTCCTTGGTGCTCCTCTTGGGCCCAATGCCATCGATCTGGTCCTGGAAAAAAAAATCTCAGACCTCAGGACGATGGAAGGCGGGATGAAAGACATTGATACACATGATGCCTTCTACCTACTCACCAGGTGCCTGTCAATCCCAAAACTTACATACTTCCTGAGATGCTCCCCAGCCTTCAGCAGCCCGAAACTCAAGGAATATGACTCTCTCCTCAAGACCATGCTAGAGAGTGTATTGAATCTTTCCCTCGAAGATAGACAGTGGTTGCAAGCCTCACGTCCAATCAGGCTTGGGGGGCTGGGAGTACGCAAATCCTCCCAGATTGCCCTTCCAGCTTTCTTATCCTCTTCCATAGCATCAAATGAGCTAATAATACAAATTCTTCCAGGTATTGGTCCAGTGTGGTACGGTCGGTAAAGCACTGCGTTCCTGTCACAAGGTTCGTAGGGTCGAGTCTCCGTCGGCCAGAGATCAGTGTTTGTGAATATTTCGCCTGCTCTTGCGAATTCCTAGCATTGTATAAATCTCTAGTTGTGTCGATGCATGCAGGGGATGAGATGAAAAGCTGTAAGCCTTCCTGCCTGAAAGCTGGCTGCCTTGGAATAACGTCTAGCGAAAGCTGGATGCCAAGGTATTGGTCCAGTGTGGTACGGTCGGTAAAGCACTGCGTTCCTGTCACAAGGTTCGTAGGGTCGAGTCTCCGTCGGCCAGAGATCAGTGTTTGTGAATATTTCGCCTGCTCTTGCGAATTCCTAGCATTGTATAAATCTCTAGTTGTGTCGATGCATGCAGGGGATGAGATGAAAAGCTGTAAGCCTTCCTGCCTGAAAGCTGGCTGCCTTGGAATAACGTCTAGCGAAAGCTGGATGCCAAGGTATTGGTCCAGTGTGGTACGGTCGGTAAAGCACTGCGTTCCTGTCACAAGGTTCGTAGGGTCGAGTCTCCGTCGGCCAGAGATCAGTGTTTGTGAATATTTCGCCTGCTCTTGCGAATTCCTAGCATTGTATAAATCTCTAGTTGTGTCGATGCATGCAGGGGATGAGATGAAAAGCTGTAAGCCTTCCTGCCTGAAAGCTGGCTGCCTTGGAATAACGTCTAGCGAAAGCTGGATGCCAAGGTATTGGTCCAGTGTGGTACGGTCGGTAAAGCACTGCGTTCCTGTCACAAGGTTCGTAGGGTCGAGTCTCCGTCGGCCAGAGATCAGTGTTTGTGAATATTTCGCCTGCTCTTGCGAATTCCTAGCATTGTATAAATCTCTAGTTGTGTCGATGCATGCAGGGGATGAGATGAAAAGCTGTAAGCCTTCCTGCCTGAAAGCTGGCTGCCTTGGAATAACGTCTAGCGAAAGCTGGATGCCAAGGTATTGGTCCAGTGTGGTACGGTCGGTAAAGCACTGTGTTCCTGTCACAAGGTTCGTAGGGTCGAGTCTCCGTCGGCCAGAGATCAGTGTTTGTGAATATTTCGCCTGCTCTTGCGAATTCCTAGCATTGTATAAATCTCTAGTTGTGTCGATGCATGCAGGGGATGAGATGAAAAGCTGTAAGCCTTCCTGCCTGAAAGCTGGCTGCCTTGGAATAACGTCTAGCGAAAGCTGGATGCCAAGGTATTGGTCCAGTGTGGTACGGTCGGTAAAGCACTGCGTTCCTGTCACAAGGTTCGTAGGGTCGAGTCTCCGTCGGCCAGAGATCAGTGTTTGTGAATATTTCGCCTGCTCTTGCGAATTCCTAGCATTGTATAAATCTCTAGTTGTGTCGATGCATGCAGGGGATGAGATGAAAAGCTGTAAGCCTTCCTGCCTGAAAGCTGGCTGCCTTGGAATAACGTCTAGCGAAAGCTGGATGCCAAGGTATTGGTCCAGTGTGGTACGGTCGGTAAAGCACTGCGTTCCTGTCACAAGGTTCGTAGGGTCGAGTCTCCGTCGGCCAGAGATCAGTGTTTGTGAATATTTCGCCTGCTCTTGCGAATTCCTAGCATATATATATATATATGTCAACCGGGGATTATAGAGTCGTGACAATCCTCTGCATCAAACCGTTGCTTCTGTGTCAGTGAAAGTGCAGTGTGCATTTGGGGAGTTGGGGAGTAGTGCTGGTGGTCTTGAGGGGATCCTGCCAGAGGTGTGAAGGAGGTTTGTTTACCCTCTGTGATTGGCCGGTGTGGGGGAGGGAGTGGTCGCTCAGAACTCTGTCATTGTATGCTGAACAGAAGAACACCTCGGTTAACAGAGAAATACGGTGATTAATGTGCCAAATGGTGAGGGTTTTTCGAAATGGAATGATAAGTGTATAACAATTAGCAAAAGTTAGTGTTGTGCATCTTTAGTGGACAGATAGGGCCACTCCCTTCGCCCCCCATCCCTGGTTCCTTCCCCAAATCCTGGTCTAGGCCTACTGACTTCCTAACCAAGGGTGTTGCCGTTTAGTGCCCCACCAATTACTCGCACTCCTACTCCCTACTCCCCCACCCACAACCCCCATGCATCTATGCGGTCCTTCACTCATTACCCCACAGCTGGCGCCCTCCCTCCCACCCCCACGATGTCAGCAATGTCACAAGAAGTGCCGGGTTCCCAGGAAACTCCACGACAGAGCCAACACCGTGGAATCCGTCCACGAGGCAACTGCCAGGTGTGCCACAGGGTATGTGCACTCAATCCCTTAACTGGCAACATACGAGCACACAATGGATGTCTAGTCTCCAGGAGGGCTCCAAATGGGAACAACCAACAGCCTCTCCCAGCAGACAGAGCTGACGCTTGAAGTTCCTAAACCTGTACTCTCTAGAACGCAGGTGGGAGAGATACATTATTATATACACATGGAAAATTCTCGAGGGCTTAGTACCAAACTTGCACACAAAAATCACTCCCTACGAAAGCAAAAGACTCGGCAAGCGATGTAACATCCCCCCAATGAAGAGCAGGGGTGCCACTAGCACGTTGAGGGACAACACAATAAGTGTCAGGGGCCCAAGATTGTTCAACTGCCTCCTTGCATACATCAGTGGGATTACCAACAAACCACTGGCTGTCTTCAAGCAGGCACTGGACAGGCACCTAAAGTCGGTACCTGACCAGCCGGGCTGTGGTTCGTACGTTGGACTGCGTGCGGCCAGCAGTAACAGCCTGGTTGATCAGGCTCTGGTCCAACAGGAGGCCTGGTCACGGACCGGGCCGCGGGGGTGTTGACCCCTGGAATTCTCTCCAGGTAGACTCCAGGTAGACAGTTACCCTGACTTCACCTCTACAGAGAACCTAAAATCTGCAATCAAATTAACATCCACCAGGACGCTGACACATCCCCAAAGCAGCTCGCCATCAAGCTGCCAGCAAATTCGCTGACCTCTTGAAGAAAGTCAACGATGCTCCTGCAAACAACAGATCCTGACACAACCTACTGCTAATTGGCAATTCCTGTTTGGCTGTCCCACCAAGGAGGGACAAGTCACTAGCAACATATGTTATTAGGGCAATAAAGCAATAAATGCATTCCCTAGAGATGATAACCTCGTCCGTCTCCCTCTTAGGGCGACAAACACCCGCCGGGAAAATGCCAACAACAGGTCACCTGACGCCTCAAAAATCAGGGCCCAAATTAGCAGAAAAAATAGAAGAGGGTAATACTATTGGAGCACTGAGCCTTATAACCAGTGAAGATACCATCGCTCCTAAGGATGTCATTACAGCACAAGCCCTGAAGAACAAACATTCACAGGGCTCCCAGTACCAACATTGACATCCCTGACATTGCAGCAGGTGAAGAACATTTAACCCTACAGGACACTGATGTGTATAAAGCTGCTATGACATACATTTCCAAATGGCTCAGCAGGAGGTTTCACCGTTTTATCACCACAACACTTAAAACAAATGCTTAATCCGTCATTTGGTGAGGTATCAGAGAGGTTGCTGTCTGAACTCACCAAATTTTCCAATGTGTGCCTGGCTGGCAGTGTCCCGGAGGCCATTAGACCCCTTTTCTTTGGTGCCTCACTGTGTGCCTTCCAGAAAAAAGATGGAGGAATCAGGCCCATTGCAGTGGGCAACACCTTTCGGCACCTAGTCGCCAAGGTTGCAGAAACAATGATGAGTCAAGAGACTGCATCAATGTTGAAACCAACTCAGCTCGGTTTTGGTGTTCAACAAGGCTGTGAAGCAGCTGCCCAAGCAGCATGAGTATACATCAAAAACATGACTGATGATAAAACCTTGATCAAATTTGACTTTGCCAATGCTTTCAACTTAGTCAGAAGGGATGCTGCTCTCCAAGCAGTTTCCAGACACTTCCCATCCCTCTATCCTTTCATATAATCGTGCTATAGTGTGGCTTCTAAACTATTGTTTGGGGACCATGAAATTCCCTCGTGTGAGGGTGTGCAACAGGGGGACCCTCTCGCCCCCTTTCTATTCTGTCTGGTCATCAAGGAAGTCACAGAAGTGCTCTCCAGTGAGCTCAATATCTGGTTTTTGGATGATGGTACCTAAACTGGACTACAGAATCTCTCCTAGAGGACATCTGAAAAATTGAAGACATGGGAGAGAGCCTGGGCCTATCTTTAAACCAAACCAAATGTGAAATAGTTTCTACCAATCGACAGATGATCCAGAATATTAGTGCTATTTTATCAGGAGCATGAACTATTGATCCAGCCAACAGCACTCTCCTTGGTGCTCCTCTTGGGCCCAGTGCCATCGATCTGGTCCTAGAAAAAAAAATCTCAGACCTCAGGACGATGGAAGGCAGGATGAAAGACATCGATACACATGATGCCTTCTACCTACTCACCAGGTGCCTGTCAATCCCAAAACTTACATACTTCCTGAGATGCTCCCCAGCCTTCAGCAGCCCGAAACTCAAGGAATATGACTCTCTCCTCAAGACCATGCTAGAGAGTGTATTGAATCTTTCCCTCAAAAATGACAGTGGTTGCAAGCCTCACTTCCAGTCAGGCTTGGGGGGGCTGGGAGTACGCAAATCCTCCCAGATTGCCCTACCAGCTTTCTTATCCTCTTCCATAGCATCAAATGAGTTAATAAAATAAATTCTTCCGGACAACCTCAGTGATTCAGCAGGAATACCTAGTGCAGAACTGGCCTGCAGTCAAGTTGAGATGGCCCCATCACTGAAAAAATGCTTGCCAACATGCTTATGGCTGTAACATCAGAGAGGGAGACTGCCCATCTCCTAGCTGTGTGTGTACATCACTCTGGGAACTTCCTCCAAACAGTTCCCATTTTGGCAATGGAAATACGCCTCAACCCTAAGACCCAGACCCTCCGTATTGCAGTGGCTCTTCGCCTTGCTGCCCCAATTCACACGGAATATACGTTTATTACGTGTATTTGCTGTGATGGGCAAGCCGACCAGTATGGTCTACATGGTCTTAACCCGTGAGCGGTCCAATCATATATGTAAATTCTCTCGCCCAGTGCCTCGAATATTTTGAAATAAAAAATCGTTTTTTTTATATAAATTAAGATCACATTTTTGTAAGTGTTATAGGATAAAACAAAAAATTAGGGTCATTACTTACCGAGACATGAGGCCGCGAAGTTGGCACCTGGCGATCACCTGACGGCAACATGGAGCGCTGCCACTTGCAGAAATTCTACATATTTACCGTGTTTTCCTTTTTTTTTACTTATCTTCTTTTTTTATGATTTGATATTATATATTGAATTATTATCATACTGTCACAAACACACATTAGATTTTTTTAGATTTTGCCACCGAAGTGGCTAGTTTATTGTCCACCCCATATCCATCGTGTGGACAGTAGCGCAAGAGCATATGGGTTAACAGGTGTACATATGGATTTATATCTACAGTTCACTTATCTGTTACTAGCAAATTTAGAGAATTTGCTTAGTATATCTGGTACGTATCTTATTTTCATTAATAAGATATCTTGACATGATCACATAATTTGCATTTAGTTTGACCATCATCTGTGTCTCCCAAACTGCCAGAAGTACTTGTAGCCAAGCGTAAGCCTGGTCACTACAACATCAGTCAGTCTGTTCACATTGCAAGTTGCTCCATAAACATACTTATCTATGTTCATGTTATCATAGTGCGTTATTGATATACCCAGGCTTCTAATTGCATTTCTAAAACAATCATTTTCATTATTTACTTCTCTCCTAATATTATTCCTAATAAAAAAATAGAAGATTGAATATCAGATAGGAGGGAAAGATAATGGAGGAGGTGAATGTGTTCAGATATTTGGGAGTGGATGTGTCAGCAGATGGGTCTATGAAGGATGAGGTGAATCATAGAATTAACGAGGGGAAAAAGGTGAGTGGTGCACTGAGGAGCTTGTGGAGACAGAGAACTTTATCCATGAAGGCAAAGAGGGGAATGTATGAGAGTATAGTTATACCGACTCTGTTGTATGGGTGAGAGACATACGTTGTGAATGTTGCAACAAGGAGAAGGCTGGAGGCAGTGGATATGTCATGTCTGAGGGCAATGTGTGGTGTGAATATAATGCAGAGAATCCGTAGTTTGGAGATTAGGAGGAGGTGTTGGATTACTAAAACTATTATCCAGAGGGCTGAGGACGGGTTGTTGAGATGGTTTGGACATGTAGAGAGGGTAGATCAAAATTGAATGACTTCGAGAGTGTATAAATCTGTAGTGGAGGGAAGGCGGGGTAGAGGTCGGCCTAGAAAAGGTTGGAGGGAGGGGGTAAAGGAGGTTTTGTGTTCGAGGGGCTTGGACTTCCAGCACGCGTGCGTGAGCGTGTTAGATAGGAGCGAATTGAGACAAATGGTTTTTAGGACTTGACGTGCTGTTGGAGTGTAAGCAAGGTAACATTTATGAAGGGTTTCAGGGAATCCGGCAGGCCGGACTTGATTCCTGGAGATGGAAAGTACTGTGCCGGCACTCTGAAGGAGGGGTGTTAATGTTGCAGTTTTGTAGTAGTAGTGTCAGGATGCCTCTGACAAGACAGTGATGGAGTGAGTGATGATGAAAGTTTTTCTTTGTCGGGCCACCCTGCATTGGTGGGAAGCGACCGTTGTGTTAATAAAAAAAACATTTAGAAAGATTCATTGTAGCAGTGTCTGGCTCATTTCTTAACATTCTAATACCAAGTACAGTGTTAATCTCAACAATCCTACCACTGATACTAGAAATACCAAGCTCCTTCCTCATAATAAGAACCTTTGTAGATTTGGGACAACCAAGAATAATTCTGAGAGCTTCATTTTGCATTAACTCCAAGGGTCTGATAAAACTTTCTGTAGCTAATATCAACATGGGAGCAGCATAATCATTTAAGGACCTAACATAGACTATGTACATCATTCTCACGATTCTCACATTAGCAACATAGTTGGGGTTGTAGCCAGCAACAGCTTTAAGAGTACTGATAGGTGATTTTGCACACCTGGCTGAATCACATTCTATTATCTATAACTACATATATACAAGTATTTACATGCCCACTTATGTTCCTTGAATTCCACAATTGTATATACTCCATGAAGAAGTATGGATTCATACAGAGTGCCACCCCACACTGGTGACATATGAATCGTGTGTCATTCCTCTGTTGTGGTCGTTTTGTGGTGGTAGCACACACAACACACTTTTTCTGTGAATGCTTCTTCTTTGGGGTAGGTGGTATTGGTACCAGGTAGTGACTGTTAGGGATAATTCGGTCTGGCACTTCCCCCAATGGCTGTGGTTGTGGTTGGGGGACAAGTCGCTGTGGAGGGGCAGTACAGGTGTGGTATCATACTTTTTTGCTACCTGTTTTATGACATTCAGGGAGAATTCTGCAAAACGTCGTTTTCCAGTCTTTATTTGGTACATATTGAATGCAATGAGCACTGCAATGTCTACAAGGTGGAACAACAGTTTTATATACCACTTGCGACTCCTACACACAGTCAACGAACCCTATCATCATATCATACTTGTCAAGTAGTCTCATATTGTTCGTATAGTCGACGACAACAGCTGACTTGACAACACGTTCATTGGTGTCCTGGTTCACTTTGTCTGTTTGTACCATCTCGTTTCTGTGGATGGTTGACAGCAATGTTACATCTAGTTTGTCATGCCACGTCAGTGCCATGATGTCATTGGCATGAAACACTTGCACTGCATCTTCAACACTGCCTCCACTGAACCTTGGCATATGTTTTCTATTCCTTCTCACTGTTCCACATACATCAGTATTGTTCACACGCAGGAAATCAACGAGCATAGGGCTTGTATACTAGTTGTCTGTGTACAATGTATGGCCCTTGCCAAGGTTCCATCATCCTGCGAACAACATCACCAGAAATGCCCAACATCCGCCTGGTATCCTCGAGTGTGTTTCTCCCGGTGTATACAATGACATCCAACACAAGACCAGTCTCACAGTCACACATAACAAAAAGTTTTATACCAAAGCGATGACATTTGTTTGGTATTTATTGCTTGAATGACAGGCGTCCCTTGAACAGAATCAAGGACTCGTCGACAACAGTGTTCTTGAAGGGATAAAAGTAGGCACTGAATTTCTGCTTCAAATACATAAAAACTTCCCGGATTTTGTATAGAAGGTCATTTCCGTTGAGCATATTCCTGTCTGAGAAGTGCAACATTCGTAGCAACAGAATGAATCTATTGCAGGGAAGGAGGTCACGGAAGACAGGAGTACTGATAAATTAGTCTGTGGACCAGTAGTTATGTATAGTGTTCTTATGGGTATGTGGCATAAGCATGACAGTGTATCTTACCACCTGAGCAGCCGTGACGATTCTCCAACCTCTGCTGTGTTGTCTGTGATACAGCGGTAACAATTGTTCGTCTGGGTCACTATCAAGTTCATTATAGGCTCGGCAAAGTATAACTGGAAAAAGTCTAACTCTGTAGACTCATTCGTTATGGGACATTCTGGTAGGATGCCACTTCCACTGGCATCAAAATCAAAAGGCTGTGGCACGAATATACTTTGTGTCCAGTTCCACTCTCGGTCACATGGTGCAGGGTGGACCTGTGGCATGGGGCGTGGGGGATCAGGTGGGGGGACAGGAGTGGAGGCAGCACATGACTGAGGGGGTGCCGGGCGGTCCTTTGTCTGTCCACCCACTGCGCCATGTGGTCCAGGCACGGTGCCACCCACCACTAAGATAAGATAAGATTTCTTCGGATTTTTAACCCCGGAAGGTTATCCACCCAGGATAACCCAAGAAAGTCAGTGCGTCATCGAGGACTGTCTGTCTTATTTCCATTGGGGTCCATAATCTTGTCCCCCAGGATGCGACCCACACCAGTCTACTAACAACTCAGGTACCTATTTGCTGCTAGGTGAACATGACAACAGGTGTAAGGAAACACGTCGAAATGTTTCCACCCGCCGGGAATCGAACCCGAGCCCTCCGTGTGTGAAGCGACAGCTCTAGCCACCAGACCACCGGGCCACTCCATCACCGCATATTCATAAGAACATAAGAAAGAAGGAACACTGCAGCAGGCCTACTGGCCCATGCGAGGCAGGTCCAAATCTCCAATGGCTTAAGCCAATGCCCCGACCCAGCCAGGTCAGGTTACATTCACTTAAAGAAGGAGCACTGCATCTGACCTAGTAGCACAAGCTAGTCAGGACCAATTCACACCCAACCGCACCCACTCATATAATTGTCCAGCCGACCACCTGGTCAGGTCACTTCCACTTAAGGAATTAGTACAGGTCAGGTTACATTCACTTAAGGAAGGAGCACTGCATCTGACCTAGTACAAGCTAGTCAGGTCCAAACTCACACCCATCCACACCCACCCATGTATTTATCTAACCTATTTTTAAAACTACACAACGTCTTAGCATCTATGATGGTACTTGGGAGTTTGTTCCACTCATCCACAACTCTATTACCAAACCAGTGCTTTCCTATATCCTTCCTGAATCTGAACTTTTCCAACTTGAAACCATTGCTGCGAGTCCCGTCTTGGCTGGATATTTTCAGCACGCTATTTACATCCCCTTTGTTTATTCCTGTTTTCCATTTGTACACCTCAATCATATCCCCCCTAATTCTACGCCTTTCTAGAGAGTGCAGATTCAGGGCCCTCAGTCTATCCTCATAGGGAAGATTTCTGATACAAGGGATCAACTTTGTCATCCTCCTTTATACGTTTTCCAGTGCATTTATATCCATTCTGTAATACGGTGACCAGAACTGTGCAGCATAATCTAAATGAGGCCTAACCAAAGATATATAGAGTTGAAGAACAACCTGAGGACTTCTGTTATTTATACTTCTTGATATGAAGCCAAGGATTCTGTTAGCTTTATTGCGAACACTTATGCACTGTTGTCTAGGCTTCAGATTACTACTAACCAGAACTCCTAAATCCTTCTCGCAATTACAAGTAATAAGATCTACTTTATTCAGCTTATATGTGGCATGGTTATTGTCCTGCCCAACATTTAGCCGAGGTTTTGGATCGTGACCTAACACGACCCTTGGGGACTGCATATGGCACACTGCCTGAACGTAGGCGACGACACCCAAAAGTACACTTCACCAGTGAATAATGAACATCACTATCATTAGACATATCCTCGAATGGCATAAAATCAATCTCATCGTCACTTACATCACTTTCACTATTACTAAAAAACCGGGAAAATGATAGTTTCCTCTTGCATAGTTATGTATGGGTAACACTCGCCACTCCAGAGGTGCTTGGCCTAGGGTCTGGTGTGGCCACACTGGCTACCCAAGAGGTGCTTGGCCCAGGGTCTGGTATGGCCACTGGCCACCCCAGAGGTGATGGACTGAGGGTCATCTGGGTTATCGTCGATATTGTCACTAATTCCTTGATTATTAGTGGCCATATCAGTGCCAGAGCCACTAAACTCACGTTCCATATCACTTTCCTCGAATAGTAGTGTTAATACGAGGAGGCGTGAGTGAATCACGAGGATGTACTACGATGTTGACCCAAGATGGACCTGAATGTAACTGGTGCTACCATGCGGTACCCAGACATCCACAATTTTTTCATACTGCGCACACTGAGTGAGCAGACCCACTCTCGTGTCTAGGCGACTCAAGCCTATCATGCCAATTTTGAAGGAATGAAAAATAAAACATATCCTATATGTCAGTAGTGTACTGAACTGCTATATAATATACTTGTGCAGTATATCGTAAGTAGTACCAGCTATGTTATATTTATGATCCCTGCTCAAATAGGATCCCTAGCTACTTGTGACGTCACGAGTCCCGCGGATGTGAGCGCGGAGCCTCAGGCATCCTTCTCACTCAACAACAGGTCTAGGTCTGAACAGGTATGGCTGGGTTACTTCCTCTCACAGACTCTGTCAATATACCAGTTACCAACCATCTTGTGTGTTTCACTACGACCACCAATATCTCCAAAGTACCCACCCAACAAATATCCCACCGCTGTCACCATTTGTTGGGTGGATACTTTGGAGATATTGGTGGTCGTAGTGAAACACACAAGATGGTTGGTAACTGGTTATGACAGGTCTGTGAAGATACCCCCATACTGTTCAACTAGGACCCTGAAGTTGTAGAAACATGGTGCAATGTGTATTAGCACCCCCGTGACGTCACATCAACTAGGTTTACCTGCTCAATCCTGTTTGGTTGAGCGTGACATCATGGGTGAGTGACAAGTGTAGCAACAAAATATAATCTGAATATTTATTTTACTATAAATAAGATTTATTAACAATGGATGACTAATCAAATTAATTGAAATATATGATGGAATAATATATATGCTTTTGAAGAAATCCCATATAATGTATGTTTTGTATTATTAAAAAAAAGTTATTCGATGATGGCAATAAGTGATAGATCTTATGTCATCATGTAAGCTGCAGGCAGGGTTGTAGCAGGGGTCAGTGGTCGCAGCATGTAAGCTGCAGGCAGGGTTGTAGCAGGGGTCAGTGGTCGCAGCATGTAAGCTGCAGGCAGGGTTGTAGCAGGGGTCAGTGGTCGCAGCATGTAAGCTGCAGGCAGGGTTGTAGCAGGGGTCAGTGGTCGCAGCATATAAGCTGCAGGCAGGGTTGTAGCAGGGGTCAGTGGTCGCAGCATGTAAGCTGCAGGCAGGGTTGTAGCAGGGGTCAGTGGTCGCAGCATGTAAGCTGCAGGCAGAGTTGTAGCAGGGTCAGTGGTCGCACCATGTAAGCTGCAGGCAGGGTTGTAGTAGGGGTCAGTTGTCGCAGTTACACTGATGTTTTCAATTCATCTCAACTTGTCCTCGCTCTACAGAGTGTAACTTTCTGGGATCTGGAGCTCGTGGCAGGAGTCAGGCTGTCGCCTTGACCATTCCCACAGTGAATATTCATGTCACGCCCTATGGTGGGGGTCATTCCTATGGCAAGGGCGTGGTAAGTCGTCTTCGTGTCAAGTGGAGTACCACTTAAAGTCCTATGGCAAGGGCACGCTGACTCTTTCCAGTTCAATTGAAAGAACCTGTCTCGTGGTTTGGTTTGAATACAGCATATGCACAGGTGAGATGAAGCAGTCATGGCAATATCATAAGAACATAAGAACATAAGAAAGAAGGAACACTGCAGCAGGCCTAATGGCCCATGCGAGGCAGATCCAAATCTCCAACGGCTTAATCCAATGCCCCGACCCAGCCATGTCTGGTTACATTCACTTAAGGAAGGAACACTGCATCTGACCTAGCACAAGCTAGTCAGGACCAACTCACACCCAACCGCACCCACTCATATAATTGTCTAGCCTACCACCTGGTCAGCCGACCACCTGGTCAGCCGACCACCTGGTCAGCCGACCACCTGGTCAGGTCACTTTCACTTAAGGAATTAGAACAGCTACTGACCTGGTAGTAAAAGCTAGTCAGGTCCAAACTTACACCCATCCACACCCACCCATGTATTTATCTAACCTATTTTTAAAACTACACAACGTCTTAGCATCTATGACGGTACTCGGGAGTTTGTTCCACTCATCCACAACTCTATTACCAAACCAGTGCTTTCCTATATCCTTCCTGAATCTGAACTTTTCCAACTTGAAACCATTGCTGCGAGTCCTGTCTTGGCTGGATATTTTCAGCACGCTATTTACATCCCCTTTATTTATTCCTGTTTTCCATTTATACACCTCAATCATATCCCCCTTAATTCTACATCTTTCTAAAGAGTGCAGATTCAGGGCCCTCAGTCTATCCTCATAGGGAAGATTTCTGATACATGGGATCAACTTTGTCATCCTCCTTTGTACGTTTTCCAGTGCATTTATATCCATTCTGTAATACGGTGACCAGAACTGTGCAGCATAATCTAAATGAGGCCTAACCAAAGATATATAGAGTTGAAGAACAACCTGAGGACTTCTATTATTTATACTTCTTGATATGAAGCCAAGGATTCTGTTAGCTTTATTGCGAACACTTATGCACTGTTGTCTTGGTTTCAGATTACTACTAACCAGAATTCCTAAATCCTTCTCGCAATCACAAGTAATAAGATCTACATTTTTCAGCTTATATGTGGCATGGTTATTGTCCTGCCCAACATTTAGAACTTTGCATTTGTTTACATTAAACTGCATCTGCCACTTCTCCGACCACTGCATCAGTCTATTCAAATCATCCTGGAGTGCTCTAATGTCCTCATTTGAATTAATTGGACAGCCTATTTTGGTGTCATCAGCAAATTTACTTATGTTACTATTTATTCCCTCATCTATGTCGTTTATGTAAATTGTAAACAACAGGGGGCCCAAAACTGACCCCTGTGGAACACCGCTTGAGACGCGCCCCCATTCTGATTTCTCTCCATTTATGCAAACTCTCTGCCGCCTATTTGTCAACCATGCCTCTACCCAGGAAAAAATTTCTCCTCCTATTCCGTGTGCCTTAAGTTTCCCCAGTAGCCTCTGATGTGGAACTTTATCGAAAGCCTTACTGAAGTCCATATACACAATATCATATTCATTACCATGATCAACCTCCTCAAACACCTTAGTGAAAAAAGTTAGTAAATTCGTAAGACAGGAACGCCCCTTTGTAAAACCGTGTTGAGATTCATTAATCAATTTATGCTTTTCAAGATGGCTACGAATTGCCTCGGCAATTATTGATTCCATAAATTTACCAACTATGGAGGTAAGGCTTATTGGTCTATAGTTCGAAGCTAAGGACCTGTCACCTGCCTTATAAATAGGTATTACATTTGCCCTTTTCCACTTGTCTGGCACTATGCCAGTTTGTAGTGATATATTGAAAAGATTTGCCAAAGGTTTGCTAAGTTCCTCTTTACATTCCTTTAAAAATCTTGCAAACAGTTCATCAGGGCCTGGGGATTTGTTAGGTTTTAATTTCTCTATTTGTCTGAGGACCATGTCACTAGTTACCCCAATCGAGCATAGTCTATTATCTTCCAGTTCTACATAATTTATTATTTCTGGAATTCCGCTAGTATCTTCCTGAGTAAAAACTGAGAGGAAGTAAGTATTGAAAATTTCACACATATCCTAATCACTGTCCGTGATCTGTCCTGAGTTACTCTTAAGTGGGCCTATCTTGTCCCTAATCTTACTTCTGTATACCTGAAAGAACCCTTTTGGGTTAGTCTTAGAATCCCTTGCGACCTTAGCCTCATAATCCCTTTTGCTTTTCTTATTCCTTTTTTTATTTCTCTCTTTAATTGAAAATATTGATATCTTATCTGTCCATCCCCTCTTTTGATACGCCTATATATGCCTCTCTTTTGACCAATGAGATGTTTTAATCTATTGTTCATCCATTTAGGATCATTTTTGTTAGATCTAATTTCCCTACTTGGAACAAAGGTTGTCTGGGCAGCTAGAACTACGCTCTGAAAAACGTCATATTGGCAACCAAAACCACCTACTTGACCCATAGTCAGGTCATCCCAATTTAGCCCACCTAGGTAATTTCTCAGCCCCATGAAGTCGGCTACACGAAAGTCTGGAACAGAGACTTGATTGCAGTTACCTGGGCAATTCCATGATATATTAAAACTAAGTGATTTGTGATCGCTTTCCCCAAGTTCTTCATTAACCTCAAGATTATTAATTAGTGATTCTTTGTTAGCAAGAACCAAATCAAGCAAGTTGCTACCTCTAGTTGGTTCTGTCACAAACTGTTTTAAAAAACAATCCTGAACCGTATCAAGAAAGTCACTAGACTCGAGATTACCTGTCTCATTGTTCCAATCAATTTGTCTAAAGTTAAAATCTCCCATTAACACAACATTTTCATATCTAGACGCCTTATGAATTTCGTCCCATAGCAGCTTACTGCACTCCCTATCCAGACTTGGGGGTCTGTAAATCACACCCAAAATTAATTTTTCACGACCCTCGAGAAACTGTAGCCATACAGATTCTGTGTCTGCTGTTTCTAATCTTATACCTTGTCTAACACAACAATTTAAATTATCTCTGACACACATCGCCACTCCACCACCATTCCTGTTGACCCTATCAGTGTGGAATAGTTTGTAACCCTGAATGTTGCACTCGGAAGGCATTTCTCTATCTTTCAGGTTGAACCAGGTCTCTGTTATAGCAATAATATCTATATTACCTGCACTTGCAAGTAATCTTAGCTCATCTATCTTATTTCTTAGACTCCTACTATTTGTATAGTAAACCTTAAGGGAGCTAGTCACTCGTTGCCCTCTACTATCTCTCTTTGTTTGTTGATCAATTGCTTTGCATTTACAAACAACTTTATTTTGAATCTTATCTTTTAAACATATCCATGGGGTATCCTGGTAATATCTGCTGTTTCCAGGCCTAATACTACAGCCTGATATTTTCCCACAAACACCCATACCACTATAATCTATCAGTTTAAAGTCCTAGACAAGTCTCCAATGACCCCCTCAATCGAATCGGCTAATGCAACCACTCCAACCCCAGAGAGATGAACCCCATCCCTTGCATACATATCACGTTTGTCATAGAATTTGTCCCAGTTATCAATGAATGGAATTGCAAGTTCCTTGCAGTACCTGTCTAGCGAGCAATTTACACCAATTGCCCTAGACATCCATTCATTGCCCACTCCCTTTCTAGGCAAAATGCTACATATGATTGGGACCCCTCCCTTAGACATAACGACTTCTATGGCTGACCTATACTTATCTAGTAGCTCCTGTCTTCTGCCCTTCCCAATGTCATTACCACCAGCACTAAGACAAATTCACATGCGGAAGTAGGTTATGTCTATTGGTTAGGCAATGAAGAATCCCATGTATCAAGATCTCAAGATGTTGCTGTGTGTGACAGGAATGTTGATAAATGGTTCAGAGAACCGACAAGTTGATAAATTATACACAAGTGCAAAGTTTTGCCACACAGTGGCTTCATCACTCCTGTACACATTATTTTACTATCTAGAAGGGGCTTTTTTTTTTTAAAAGTACAGCATTATTTCATGCAACAAATATTTATGGAATATATTGGAAGGAAATTCCTTAGTTTCATAATTAATTTTCCTCATCTATTAACATCTGACTTTACATTCTTCAACAGAGTGCAGTGCCATACCACTATGCAATGAAGGCTACGGAGTGTGTAGAGAAAGTTGTCACAACGTAGAGTATGAAGTGTTGGGAGGGTGTGTCAGCTCTGCCTGCAAGTGCTGCACTCCACGAGAAGCACTCTGTCCTCCCTCTGACAAGTGTCCTGGCATCTGTATGGACATTAAATTCTGTAGAAATCCTCTGGCAAACCTCAGCTGTATAGGACCTGACTGTATTTGTTGTGACAGTAAGTAGCGAATTAATATATAATGTATTTCATGGCTTATCTTTCATAATGTGAACACGATACACTCAGTGGATGACCAGCTCAGGCGGGCCCTACACACTCAGGTGGGTCCTACACACTCAGGTGGGTCCTTCACACTCAGGTGGGTGCTACACACAGACGGGTTCTGTACACACCTGGTTTGTGGCATGCTAAGAGTGTTACATTTTATCTGGTGTATGTTACACACCAATATAGATATACTTCCCGATCAGCCAACCAGGTGCTAAGAGTTTAACGATCAAAGGGGCCTCGTCATTATACCAGTACCTCGGTTCAACCAGCCAATCACAAGGAAGCCCGCAAAAACTGTGAAGCGATGTGGTACACTGTGAAGCGATGTGGTACACTGTGAAGTGATGCGGTACACTGTGAAGCGATGTGGTACACTGTGAAGCGATGTGGTACACTGTGAAGCGATGTGGTACACTGTGAAGCGATGTGACACACTGTGAAGCGATGTGGTACACTGTGAAGCGATGTGGTACACTGTGAAATGATGTGGGACACTCATGAAACAAACGTTGGCAGACTTGCCTTCACTGCTGGTTGGTCACGGTTCACAGTGTCTTGTGCTTGCATCTGTCTCACTGGTCACAGTGTCTTATGTTTGTTTTTGCCTCATTGTACATAGTGTAAGTACTATAATACACTGTAAATACCAGATTGTTTTGAAGGAAATATAATTCAATCATTCTCTGCTTGTTCCCAAGTGGTAATCCATTACGGCAAGTTGGGCAGGCCATTTATTTCTACACACTCAGGTGGTTCCTACACACTGAGGTAGCGCTGCATTACCCTTGTCGGTTTAGCGCTTTGGTTGGATTATAATACACACTCAGGTAGGTACTTTACTAAAGAAGCAAGTGGTTGTAATACTTTGTAAATGACATGGATATTATTAGGTTTTTACATTAGGCAGTCTATTACGAAAATAAATTGGAGCCTAGTGGATAAAAGCCCAAGGATACATTAGAATCATGGGTCGAACACAAGACCTGACATCTAAGTGGCTCTGGCACAACCACTTGGTAGAGTGCCTCTCTTGCTCTCTCAGAAGATACTTCGTCATATAGTCTTTCTCGTTAAAACACCTGTAAAAATCATTTAATTAGTTAGAAGGCTCCCTCCTCGGTAACTGCCGATGACTGAATAGCCTTCAAAGTGTCGTCACACCCTGGGCATCAATCAGCTGTTCTTGAATAGCAGCTGCCACCCATATGCCAGCTTCCAACCTCTACTCACAGTGGGTCCCACCTGGAATTGTTCATCACTACCCGGAGTCTCCAGCAGGCTAGACTCCAGTAACAGGTTTCCGAAATCCTAATCTTCTCCAGTATCACAAGACTTATGGAGAGGCACAAAAACTTTTCCTTTTGACATTTGCCTAGTTACTGCACAGCTAGACTCTGCAGTCTAGACTCTGCTAGTTACTGCACAGCTAGACTCTGCAGTCTAGACTCTGCTAGTTACTGCACATCTAGACTCTGCAGTCTAGACTCTGCTAGTTACTGAACGCTAGACTCCAGGAACAGGTTTCCCAAATCTAAATCTTCTCCAGCATCAGAAAAATCAAGAAACACAGAAACTTTTCCTTTTAACACTTGCCTAGTTACTGGAAACAGCTCAGGCACAACAGCCCAAGCTTTCTCCTCCCAAACTTGTGATTCTGGATCCTTCCAGACTAAGGGTTCCTCACTTTCGAGAAGGCCCATCACATTATTACCTAACAGGTTAACACTTTGAAAGGGTAAAAGATATATCCTCTATAACAACTACAGGAAGGTAACCAGGTTGGTATGTAGACTGCATCCACAACCTATGAACTGGAGTCCTAACAGCGAATCCTGTAAGCCCTTTGAGAAAAATATCCAAACCAGCCTAGGTATCTTCTGTCACTGGTAATACACACTTGCATAACAAGGTGTAAGTATTACATACATCCCTTAAAGACATGACATCTTCTATCCTACCTTCATATTGGTGCAAGGCCAGTGTGAACTTACTTGAAAAGACCTTCATCCGACGGTCTAAAACAGCTGGGTTACTTGGTGTACTTTAAGATAGAACTTCAATACTTGCTATTGAGAAGCTTGTGCAGCAGTCGGTCCCTAAGCATCTTTCTGCAATATGGCTGCAGGTGGTCCTCTTTATTACAATAAATACAGTAATAAGGTTCAAAATTTCCATGCACATTTGGCATAGGCTGGATTCCTTGATCCTGGGGAACTGGACTCTTCCTATCTGTTCACTGTAGTCCTTGACCTGTCAATGCTGATTAACTACTCTCCTGGGCAGATACTTGAGAATTATGCTTATTGAAACTCAAATGGTTATTTGGCTGAGAAAAATTGTATTAAACTTTTGAAATTTCTTACCGCTACTGGATAATAGAGAAAAATTACCATTATTAGTATATTCTGGGTGATAACTACTTCCAAATTTTTGGTTGGCTGAAAACCTATCATCGACCTCTCATGCATGGTTAAAATCCTTGAAATCCATTTCCTCAAGATATGCCTTAAGGTCAGGAGGAACACTTTTCAAAAGATCCTATAGAAAAATTAAAGTAATTTCACCTTCATAATCATCTACTACACATTTGGAGCAAAAGTAACATCCTCTCCTTTCCATAAATACTGACCTGCCTGATACTTTAGTCCTCCTAACTTCTGCCTATACTTCTCTGCCAACAACTGATTAACAAGTAAAACTACATTCTTCAGTTTCTCATAATTGGAAAATTAATTGTCATCTAGAGAACTAACTGATTGTAATCCCTTACCAATTATCTGGGTTTGTGCTAATGTCGCCCATTGACTGACTAACCACTGCTGTGACCTATCAGTTTTCTCAAATAATGAGGAAAAATTGTCTGAGTCTTTCTCTAAAATTTGGGAACAAACTTTATAGCTTCATCCAAGTTAAATACATCAACCCTGTTACCTATTCCAAGTTGAGAAGCAAATTCTCTCACTCTCTCTCTTTTTCCCTAAGAATTTCTAACTCTTTTTTCCACAGAGCCATAGTTCCGTGTCTTCCTTTGTGGATGACACTGCAAGACTCTAAGCAGACATCAACCAAGTCTTTAAATCGTCTAAGAAAAATATATGAAGTTCAATGGAGAGAAGTTTCAACTACTCAGATACGTAAAAACTTGAGGAAATCAAAATCTTATCACGGTATAAAACAAATTCTAACCACACAGTAGAGCGAAAAACTAATGTAAAGGACCTGGGAGTGAAAATGTCAGAGGATTTCACCTTCAAAGACCACAACAATGTACATATCTACCTCATCTGCTGGAAATATGATAGGATAGATAATGAGAACCTTTAAAACTAGGAATGCCAAGCCCATTATTTTCTTCAAATCGCTTGTTCTCCCTAGGTTGGATACTGCTGTACACTAACTGCTCCCTTGAAGGCAGACGAAATTGCTGACCTGGAGAATATTCAGAGAACTTTCACGGCACACATAAGCACGCTAATGCATCTAAATTACTGGGAATGGTTGAAGTCCCTTGATTTGTATTCCCTGGAACGCAGTCGAGAAAGATGCATTATAATATACACTTGGAAAATCCTAGAGGGATTGGTTCCAAACTTGCACACGAAAATCACTCCCTGCGAAAGTAAAAGACTCAGCAGGAGATGAAACACTCCCCCAGTGAGAATCAGGGGAGCCACGAATGCACTAAGATACAACAAAATAAGTGTCAGGGGCCCAAGACTCTTCAACTGCCTCCCAGGATACATAAGGGGGATTGTCAATAGACCCCTATCTGTCTTCAATAAGGCACTGGACAAGCACCTAAAGTCAGTACCTGATCAGCTGGGGTGTGATTCGTACATCGGTTTTCGTGCGGCAAGCAGTAACACCCTTTGATCAGACCCTGATATACCACGAGGTCTGGTCTCAGACAGGGGCCGTGGAGGCGTTGACCCTCGAAATCCTATCCAGGTAAACTCCGAAAGTAGGGTTATTTGCAACCCTAAAGTGTCTACTTTAGTGCTGTCATTACTAGCAGTGGGATATAATCCAGTCATTACTAGCAGTGGGATATAATCCAGAGTCATTACTAGCAGTGGGATATAATCCAAGGTCATTACTAGCAGTGGGATATAATCCAGAGTCATTACTAGCAGTGGGATATAATCCAGAGTCATTACTAGCAGTGGGATATAATCCAAGGTCATTACTAGCAGTGGGATATAATCCAGAGTCATTACTAGCAGTGGGATATAATCCAGAGTCATTACTAGCAGTGGGATATAATCCAGAGTCATTACTAGCAGTGGGATATAATCCAGAGTCATTACTAGCAGTGGGATATAATCCAGAGTCATTACTAGCAGTGGGATATAATCCAGAGTCATTACTAGCAGTGGGATATAATCCAGGGTTATTACTAGCAGTGGGATATAATCCAGAGTCATTACTAGCAGTGGGATATAATCCAAGGTCATTACTAGCAGTGGGATATAATCCAGAGTCATTACTAGCAGTGGGATATAATCCAGGGTTATTACTAGCAGTGGAATATAATCCAGAGTCATTACTAGCAGTGGGATATAATCCAGAGTCATTACTAGCAGTGGGATATAATCCAGAGTCATTACTAGCAGTGGGATATAATCCAGAGTCATTACTAGCAGTGGGATATAATCCAGAGTCATTACTAGCAGTGGGATATAATCCAGAGTCATTACTAGCAGTGGGATATAATCC
>WNWK01019310.1:0-38071 GCA_009830355.1 Cherax destructor
GATTTATTTCAAGAAGTATAAGCAACAGAAGTCCAAAAGTTATTTTACAGCTCTATACATCACTAGTGAGACCTCATTTGGATTATGCAGCTCAGTTTTGGTCTCCTTACTAAGGATGGATATAGATTCATTGGAGAACATACAAAGAAGAATGACTAAAATGATTTACAGTATAAGAAATCTCCGTATGAAGATAGACTTAGAGCGTTGAATCTCCACTCTCTGGAGAGACGTAGAATGAGGGAGATATCATCGAGGTGTACAAGTGGATGATGGGCATAAACAAAGGATATATTAATAAAATACTGAGGATATCGAACCAAGTAAGAACGAGAAATAACGGATTTAAATTGGATAAATTTAGATTTAGAAAGGACATAGGCAATACTGGTTTTCGAACAGAGTTGTAGATGCGTGGAACAATCTTCCGAGTACTGTGATAGAGGCTAGGACCTTGGGTGGCTTTAAAAAGAGATTGGACAAATATATGAGTGGGAGGGGCTGGGTTTGATTTGTGTCGTGAGTACGGGAATAAATTTTTAGGTAGTGGTGGTTTTGATAAGGACTTGCCTTGTATGGGCCAGTAGGCCTTTTGCAGTGTTCCTCCATTCTTATGTTCTTATGTTCTTATGTTCTTAAATTATGCCTATCGAGATGGCTTCTTATGTTATCCGCTATAATCGACTCTAGTAATTTGCCTACAATTGATGTTAGACTTATTGGGCGGTAATTTGATGGTAACGACTTGTCCCCTGCTTTAAAAATAGGAATTACATTAGCCATCTTCCACGTATCCGGCACTACACCTGTTTGAAGAGATAGGTTAAAAATGTTAGTTAAGGGTTCACAGAGTTCAATTTTGCATTCCTTAAGAACCCTTGAAAAAAGCTCATCAGGGCCTGGCGATTTATTTTGCTTCAAACGGTCTATCTGTTTGATAACCATTTCGCTAGTGACTGTGATACTACATAATTTATCTTCTTCAGGCCCACTAAAATACCTAATTCTTGGGATATTATTAGTGTCTTCCTGAGTGAAAACCGAGAGAAAATAATTATTAAAAATAGAGCACATTTCATTCTCTTTGTCAGTAAGATACCCATAATTATTTTTAAGGGGACCTATCTTATCTCTAACTTTTGTTCTATACACCTGGAAAAAACTTTTTGGGTTAGTTTTCGAATCCCTAGCAACTTTAATTTCGTAGTCCCGCTTAGCTTTTCTTATCCCCTTTTTAACGTCCCTCTTAATGTCAATATACTGATTCATAAGATGACCCTCACCTCTTTTGATACGCCTATAAATTCCTTTCTTCTGCCCTAAAGATATTTGAGCCTATTATTCATCCATTTTGGGTCATTTCTATTCGATCTAATTTCTTTATATGGGATAAATGTTCTTTGGGCAGCATGTATAGTGCTCAGAAAACTGTCATATTGATAGCTCTCTTCATTACCCCAGTCCACAGATGATAAGTGTTCTCTAAGTCCATTGTAATCTGCTAAGCGAAAATCTGGGACCGTTACTGAGTTATTCCTACTATGAAACTTCCATTCAATGCCAAAGGTAATTGATTTGTGGTCGCTTCGCCGAGTTCCTCTGTAATTTCTAAATTATTAACAAGGGTTTCCTTGTTTGCCAGAACTAAGTCAAGCAGATTATTTCCCTTGTAGGTTCTGTCACAAACTGCTTCAAAAACAATCTTGAACTACTTCTAAGAAGTCGTTAGATTCTAAATTCCCAGTCAAAAAATTCCAATCAATTTGACTAAAGTTGAAGTCACCCAGAATAACTACGTTATCGTGCATTGTGGCCTTAACAATTTCCTCCCATAGTAGTCTCCCTTGGTCCCTATCTAAGTTTGGGGGACGGTATATCACACCTAAAATCAATTTTTCATGCCCCTCTGAAAATTCTATCCAGACAGACTCTGTATGTGTTATTTCAGGCTTTATTCCCTTTTTTATGCAACAGTTCAAGCGATCTCGGACATACAGGGCCACTCCACCCCCCTTCCCGAAACTTCTGTCTACTTGGAACAATTTAAAACCCTGTATATGACATTCAGCAGGCATGTCCCTATTTTTCGTATTGAACCACGTCTCAGTTATGGCAAATACATCAATGTTACCTGCACTTGCAACTAATCTCAAATCGTCCATCTTATTCCTAGCACTACTGCTGGTTCATCATTAATAAATTAGTTAGGCAGGAACGGCCCCTGGTGAATCCATGTTGAGTATCATTAATCAATTTATGCCCATCGAGATGGCTTCTTATGTTATCAGCTATAATCGACTCTAATAATTTGCCTACAATTGAAGTTAGACTTATTGGGCGGTAATTTGATGGTAACGACTTGTCCCCTGCTTTAAAAATAGGAATTGGAAATAAATGGTATAAAATACCGACACAATGGAAAAATAAACACATAAGCAGTATAATGTGATCCTTTATTGACAACGTTTCGCCCACGCAGTGGGCTTTATCGAGTCACAGACAGATCTCCTGGAAAATGAGCAACTAGAGTATTAAGGGTACAGTCAGGTGGAGAATGCTGGGTCAGGTGGAGCTCATTGAGTCAAAGTAGTGTGAAAACATAGTGTGACTTAAAGGACCTGCAGGACCATTCTTGAGTTCTAGGTGGGATAGCGTTGAAGAAGTTTCTTGGCAATAGGTTCAGCTATGTTGTAGAAGCCTTTGTTCTGGTTGAGTTGTTGGACATACAGATGAGTGAATCCTAGAATCATCACTCATCTGTATGTCCAACAACTTAAACCAGATCAACTCTACACATACGAACTAGCCAAACTTCCAACGCTATCCCATGAACCAAGAATGGTACATCGCAGGTCAAGTCCCCATGTTTTCACACTACTTTGGAACTCACATGCAGCTTTCCACCTGCCCAGCATTCTCACTGACTGTACCCATATTGTCTCTATGTTGCTCATTTTCCAGGTGAGGCATTGTCTGTGAATCAAACTACTGCGTGGGCGAAATCATAAAGGATCACATTATATGCTTATGTTTTATTTTTCCAAATAGGAATTACATTAGCCATCTTCCACGTATCAGACACTACACCTGTTTGAAGAGATAGGTTAAAAATGTTAGTTAAGGGTTCACAGAGTTCAATTTTGCATTCCTTAAAACCCTTGAAAAAGCTCATCAGGGCCTGGCGATTTATTTTGCTTCAAACGGTCTATCTGTTTGATAACCATTTCGCTAGTGACTGTGATACTACATAATTTATCTTCTTCAGGCCCACTAAAATACCTAATTCTTGGGATATTATTAGTGTCTTCCTGAGTGAAAACCGAGATAAAATAATTATTAAAAATAGAGCACATTTCATTCTCTTTGTCAGTAAGATACCCATAATTATTTTTAAGGGGACCTATCTTATCTCTAACTTTTGTTCTATACACCTGGAAAAAACTCCCCTCATTCTACGTCTCTCCAGAGAGTGGAGATTCAACGCTCTAAGTCTATCTTCATACGGGAGATTTCTTATACTGTAAATCATTTTAGTCATTCTTCTTTGTATGTTCTCCAATGAATCTATATCCATCCTGTAGTAAGGAGACCAAAACTGAGCTGCATAATCCAAATGAGGTCTCACTAGTGATGTATAGAGCTGTAAAATAACTTTTGGACTTCTGTTGCTTATACTTCTTGAAATAAATCCTAGTAATCTGTTAGCCTTATTGCGCACACTTAGGCACTGTTGTCTTGGCTTTAGATTCCTGCTTACCATGACTCCCAAGTCTTTTTCACATTCTGTATGATCAAGCTCTACTTCACCTAGTTTATAAATTCGAGGGTACCTTACACTTGTCCACATTGAACTTCATCTGCCACTTTTCAGACCAAGACATTAATTTGTCCAAATCCTAAGAACATAAGAACATAAGAAAGGAGGAACACTGCAACAGGCCTACTGGCCCATACTTGGCAGGTCCATGTCAAAACCAACCCACCAACAAAAATATTTGTCCAACCCATCCCCATCGCCATCCAAGCAAGAAGCCCCGACAACACCCCTCCCCCCCCCAACAACTGTGCAAGTCCCGTTCAAATCCAACCCCTCTCACTCACAAGAACACAGAAATAAGGAACACTGCATCAAGCCAACTGATCCACACTAGGCAAAACCCAAAACCAATCCCACAAACAAAAACTCCTACCCAACCCACCTACTCCATCCATGGAATATGCTTTGATAATCAGGGCACTATAAAATAGGGTACTGAAGGAGCTGAAGCACCTGGTCCATCACAAGAGCACCTAAGGAGTTGAAGCACCTGGTCCATCACCAGGGCAATGAATAAGCCGAAGCACATGATCCATCACCAGGGCGTTGAAGGAGCCGGAGCACCTGGTCCATCACCAGGGCACTGAATAAGCCGAAGCAAATGATCCATCACCAGGGTACTGAGGGTGCCGAAGCACCTGGTCCATCACCAGGGTGCTGAGGGAGCCGAAGCACCTGGTTCATCACCAGGGTACTGAGGGAGCCGAAGCACCTGGTTCATCACCAGGTGCTGAGGGAGCCGAAGCACCTGGTCCATCACCAGGGTACTGAGGGAGCCGAAGCACCTGGTCCATCACCAGGGTACTGAGGGAGCTGAAGCATCTGGTCCATCACCAGGGTACTGAGGGAGACGAAGCACCTGGTCCATCACCAGAGAATTGAATGAGCCTAAGCACCTGGTCCATCACCAGGTTGTCAAAAGAGGGTGCGCACCTCAAGAAGTAAGTGATGGACCAGGTGCTTCGGCTCCCTCAGTGCCCTGGTGATGGACCAGGTGCTTCGGCTCCCTCAGTGCCCTGGTGATGGACCAGGTGCTTCGGCTCCCTCAGTGTCCTGGTGATGGACCAGGTGCTTCGGCTCTCTCAGTGCTCTGGTGTTGGACCAGGTGCTTCAGCTCCTTCAGTATTCCATGGATGGCGTAGGTGGGTTGAGTAGGAGTTTTTGTTTGTGGGATTGATTTTGGGTTTGAAAGGGACCTGCCTAGTGTGGACCAGATGCCTTGCTGCAGTGTTTCTTATTTCTGTGTTGTTTTGAGTGAGAGGGGTTGCATTTGAACGGGACTTGCACAATGGTTGGGGAGATGTTTGTCGGGGCTTGTTGCTTGGATGGTGGTGGGGATGGGTTGGACAAATATTTTTATTGGTGGGTTGGTTTTGACATGGACCTGCCAAGTATGGGCCAGTGGGCCTGTTGCAGTGTTCCTCCTTTCTTATGTTCTTATGTATTGGACTGATGAAGCCACTGTGTGGCGAAACGTTTCTTCGATAAAGATTCCCATATGTTGCATAAGTGTCTCAATCTTCAAGGATATACCTGTTGATTATGTGTGTGTGTACTCACCTATTTGTACTCACCTATATGTGGTTGCAGGGGTCGATTCATAGCTCCTGGCCCCGCCTCTTCACTGGTCGATACTAATTCACTCTCTCCCTGCTCCATAAGCTTTATCATACCTCTTCTTAAAGCTATGTATGGAACTTGCTTCCACTATTTCACTCTCCACATTATTCCCACTTTCTTTACAACTCTAAGGCTAAAGAAATATTTCCTAACATCCCGATGACTCATCTGGGTTTTCAGCTTCCAATTGTGGCCCCTTGTTCCTGTATCCCATCTCTGAAACATTCGAGCCCTGTCCACCTTGTCAATTCCTCTTAGTATTTTATACGTTTTTATCATGTCATCCCTGTCCCTCCTGTCCTCTAGTGTCATCAGGTTGAGTTCCCTTAACCTCTCCTCATAAGACATACCTCTCAGTTCCGGGACTAAACGTGTTGCAAATTTTTGCACTTTCTTTAATTTCTTGACGTGTTTGACTAGGTGAGGGTTCCATACTGGTACTCCATACTCCAGTATTGGCCTGACAGGTGTAGTGTCTGATATGTGGAAGATGGCTAATGTAATTCCTATTTTTAAAGCAGGGGACAAGTCACTACCGTCAAACTACCGCCCAATAAGCCTGACCTCAATTGTAGGCAAATTACTTGAGTCAATTATAGCTGATATTATTAGAAGCCATCTAGATAACCATAATTTGATTAATGATACCAGCATGGATTCACTGAGGGCCGTTCCTGCCTATCTAATTTATTAACCTTCTTCAGTAAAGCTTTTGAGGCTGTTGATCACGATAAAGAATTCGATATTGTTTATTTAGACTTTAGTAAGGCTTTTGATAGAGTACCGCACCAGAGACTGTTAAAGAAAGTGGCAGCTCATGGCATTGGGGGAAAAGTGCTGTCATGGATCGAGTCATGGCTCACCAATAGGAAGCAGAGAGTGTGCATAAATGGGGTTAAATCCGAATGGGGACTTGTAACAAGTGGTGTTCCACAGGGATCAGTCTTAGGTCCATTGTTATTTATAATATATATCAATGACCTTGATGAGGGAATTACTAGTGATATGAGCAAATTCGCCGACGACACGAAGATAGGTAGGATAATTTATTCAAACATAGATGTCATAGAACTTCAGGAAGATTTAGACAAACTCAATTCGTGGTCAGAAAAGTGGCAGATGCAGTTCAATGTAGATAAATGCAAGGTTCTGAAGCTCGGGAGTGTCCATAACCCAAGCACTTATAAGTTAAATAACGTAGAACTTAGCCATACAGATTGCGAGAAGGACTTGGGGGTGATGGTAAGCAGCAACCTTAAACCAAGACAGCAATGCCTAAGCGTACGTAATAAGGCAAATAGATTACTGGGATTTATATCAAGAAGTGTTAGCAACAGAAGTCAAGAGGTTATATTACAGCTTTATACATCATTAGTAAGGCCTCACTTAGATTACGCAGCTCAGTTCTGGTCTCCATATTACAGAATGGACATAAATTTGTTAGAAAACATTCAGCGTAGAATGACTAAATTAATACATAGCATTAGAAATCTTCCTTACGAAGAAAGATTGAAGACCCTAAAA
This sequence comes from Cherax destructor, assembly GCA_009830355.1. NCBI lineage: Eukaryota > Metazoa > Arthropoda > Malacostraca > Decapoda > Parastacidae > Cherax > Cherax destructor. The sequence continues at coordinate 6,962 of WNWK01019310.1, forward strand.
TTACATTCACTTGTAAGACGTAGAATGAGGGAGACATGATCGAGGTATACAAGTGGAAAATGGGTATAAACAAAGGGGATATAAATAAGGTCTTGAGGATATCTCTCCAAGAGAGAACCCGCAATAATGGATTCAAGTTAGATAAGTTTAGATTTAGAAAGGATATAGGAAAGTATTGGTTTGGAAATAGGGTAGTTGATGAGTGGAACAGTCTGCCTAGTAGGGTTATTGAAGCTAGGACCTTGGGTAGTTTCAAATTTAGGTTGGATAAATTCATGAGTGAGAGGGGTTGGATTTGAGTGGGACTCGCGCATGAGTGGGTAGAATTGTCAAAGCTTATTTCTTGGGTAGCATTGAAAATTGGGTTGAGCAAACATTCTGTTAGTGGGACGGATTGTGAAGGACCTGCCTGGTGTGGGCCAGCGGGCCTGCTGCAGTGTTCCTCCTTTCTTATGTTCTTATGTTCTTATGTGTACAATGTCATGAATGACTCCTTACTCAGATGTCTAAACGCTAATCTCAGGTTTGCCAATCGCCCATATGCTGCAGCAGTTATTTGATTGACGTGTGCCTCAGGAGACATGTTCGATATAATGCTTACTCCAAGATCCTTTTCTTTAAGTGACGTTTGCAGCCTTTGATTCCCTAACATGTATGCCGTCTGTGGTTTTCTGTGTCCTTCCCCAATCTTCATGACCTTACACTTACTGGGGTTAAACTCCAGGAGCCATTTGTTTGACCAGACTTGTAGTCTGTCCAGACCCCCTTGTAATCTTAACTGATCCTCGTCCGCTTGTATTCTCATCAGTTTCACATCATCAGCGAACAGTGACACTTCTGAATCTATTCCTTCCATCATGTCATTCACATATTGTTGCATGCAAAGAGTATGTAACCTTTATTCGGAGCATGTTAAACACACCCACATAGGCTCCCCTCCAACCTGCGAACCATCGTTAAGGGTTTGGTGATGGGGCCCCATCATCAAATCAACGACTCGGTTCAGCCAATTAAAATGCGAGTTTAACAATGACAAAAGTGACGTGGATACCACTCGCGGTTTGTCATTGGAATTCCTGCATAGAGCTGGTTGTGGAAAGTTGTCTGTCTTTTGGCTGCTGCTTAGCCTAGACAACTGTGGCGTGCACTAAACACTACTCCTTTGTATATAGTGTATATATATGTGTAAACAACCCTTTGTGAATGAATGGTTCAGAGAACCGACGAGTTGGTAAATTAGACACATATGCAACACTTGGGTATCTTTATTGAGGAAACGTTTCGCCACACAGTGGCTTCATCAGTCCATACAAAGGAGAATCGTGAAAAACAGGAGGAGTGTGAGGTTGTCAGGCCCTCAATCTTGAGACGATGTTGTCAGTCCATCAATCTTGAATAGAATAACAGCATATGAGCAGAGGAACCTTATATACTGTAGACAGGAGAGGTGCAGCAGTAGTAGGAGGTGTCACATTTGTTCAATGTGGAAGTAGGTCGTGCCCAAGGAATAGGCAAGCGAAGAAATCCCTGTATTAAGATACCAAGATGTTGCAGTGTCAGACAGGATGTGAATGAATGGTTCAGAGAACCACAGTTGGTAAATTAGACACATATGCAACACTTGTATCTTGTGAGGAAACGTTTCACACATGCTACTAGTCCATAGAAAAGAAATCTGGAATAACAGGAGATTTGAGGAATTGTCACCCCAAACTTACGTTTTCAGTCCATCAATTTAATAGTTAACAGGCATTGAGCTGAGGAACCTTATATCTGTAGACAGAGAGAAGTGAGCAGTAGTGAGGACATTTGTTCAATGTGGAAGTAGGTCGACCTACTTCCACATTAACAAATGTGGCTCTCTCTGCTCACTCTCGCTATGGTCCCTGCTCATCTGTTATTCATGCAATTGTGGCTGATCGTCTCAAGTTGAGGGCCTGACAACCTACACTCCTCCTGTTTTCACGATTCCTTTGTATGGACTGATGAAGCTCACTGTGTGCAAACTTTCCTCATAAAGATACCCAAGTGTTGCATATGTGTCTAATTTACAAACAACCCTTTGTTATACTTGGTAAAGGGAAAAAGACAAAAGTCTTATATATTCAAATCTTGGGAAGGAAAAAAAAAAAAATTTTAAAATTATAACTGGAAAAATAAAAATTCAAACATTTTCTGTGTTTCTTTGCTCCAAGCCCCCTTTTTTACACTCAGGTTAACAGGCCATTAACCCTGGGTTGAATTGGGGGCCTCCCCGGAGTTAAATTTTGGGAGACTTAGGCGGGAGTTACCTAGAGTTGAAGTTCGGCAGGAGCTATTTGTTCTGATGTTTGCTTCGGGCATTGCTACCCCCAAGCTTCACAATTTTTGTTTTCATTTTGCTTTCCCTTTCCTGGTCATCTATTGTGAGTATTCTGCAATTTGGTTTGTTATTGTGTCAGCTGCTATTGTGTGTGCATATTGGCTTTTATTGCGTGTCAGCTCTGTATCGTGTGAGTAACTGAAATTCGTACTGCATGGTAAGCGTGTTAATTGGGGTTAATGCCACCCATTCGAGTCAGAGGTTATGTCTGATTAACTCTACAAAAAGTTCCCCAAAACTCTCTCTACAGCGTTGTTGGTTTATCGCTCGTTCTATTGGTGTTGAACCCCAACTATTTTCTGCTCCCCCAGCTGCGTGATATTATAAGGAGAAACCCCACAAAGGGGAAACTTGGCAGATCAGTCTCTTTTTTTCCCCCTCGGAGCTTTAAACCCCCAGGTCCCCTTTTTAAAGGTTTCTAAAAAAGGGGGGAGAGACAAAACCCCGGGGAAAAAAACCAGCAAGTCACAGGTGGGGGGTTTTTTCGGCAGGTGAGTCTGGTTCACTGGCGTTTAAAACCCCCAGATCACTCTTGAACAAACTAGAAAAAAAGGTGCATTTGCAAGGGGGAGGAGTTTGATATAAAAAAGGGGGGGAGGCAATTCCCCCAGACTGTGGTTTGGTTTGATATCTTTATTATGTACCCCATACCCTCCCTGTGGGCGGTAGTCAAAAGATTACAGAGGTAAAAAGGGGGCCCCAGGGACTGCCCCCCAAAATTTGGGGATGGCTGAGCAATTTAAAAAAGGTAATGAACTCAGATGGTCACAATCAAAATTTAAAAAAGGTTTTTTTCAGATTACAGGGGGAATTATAGGGTCCAGAGACTGGGCCCAAAGTTTTGATAGCTGAACAAGGTACAAGGGAAAATTAATTCACTAGTTACAAGGTAATGAATTTTTAAGAATTTTTCCCGTCGGGGGAAATGGTTTTCATGAACAAATTATAAAATGAGCAATCTATTAGTCTACACCCAGCCACAACTGTAATGAGATTGGGTTTTCAAATTTTAATTGTTGGGGCACACACACAAAATTTTACATATACACATACACACGCATACATGTATATACATACACACATACACATACACACTTTTCATACACACACACACACACACACTGCCCAAAGTTTTTTTTACGGGGGCAAAGTCAGGGTATTTTTCCAAAAATGGTCTGTAATATACCACTGTGGTTTTAAAAAACTTTGACATATCTTAAATGACTGTAGATGACTTAAAATTTAAGGCCCGTCCAGTTTTTCCCGGGTTTTTTTAAAAAAAGCCTGAACAGTTTTTCGAAGCATTTAAAAAACCGGGTGAGTTTGGGGGGCCTGAGGATCTTGGGGCGTCACTGGTCCCCCTTTTTCGTTTTTTTGGTAAGGCCAAGAATTTACTTCTAGCCTGGGAAATGATGACTTGGAAAAAATCGCATTGTGAAAACCACTGTTTTTGGGGCCAAACGGGTGATCCCCCGTGGTTTGGGGTTTTATTTGATTATAATAATAATTGGGGCTTATAAAAGTATTCCTGCCAAGTATAGGAAAAATTCAAACTCGGCAAAAGGCAGTTAAAAAAGTTTTTGACTCGTCGGGCGGAAAAACCAGGGTTTTTTCAAAGTGGTAAAGGGCAAGGGTCCCGGTTTTTAAAAAATTTTAAGCACCACCCCATGGGGAAAATTTTTGGGGCTGGCCCTTGAAAAATTGCACTCTGGGAAAAACACTGTTGACCCGGGGCACTCTGAGACACTTCTCTCAGACTTACAAGTGGGTATGGGACAAATTTCTAGCTAATTGCAGCAAAGGGAACCCCACACTGCCTCACAATACGGAAGGGGGGTTTTCTTATTGGGGGAAAAAAAGGGATAAAATTTTCCTGGTTTCCCCATATATAACCCCCCCAAAACCATGTGCAGTGGAGAAATTTTTCTGCAAAAGAGGTTTAAAATTTGTGCCCCCGTCTGCACCTCGGTTTTTCCCCGGTTCCTTTTGGGGAAATTTCCCTTTAGCAATATATACAGGAAAACTAGTTCCCCGATTTAAAAATTAAGGGGCAGCGGGGGACATACCAACACAAAGTCGTCCGTCCCCCCAAGACTCACAGATAACTCACAAAACCCCCCGAAAACGGCCCCCGATGGGGAAAAAGAAAGCCTAGTCTTACTGTAACAGGGTCTGGAGGGGGGGCAGATGTCCACGGATTGGGTCCCTCCGTGGCCCCAGGACAGATATTGGGTCACGTGGGGATGCTGTGGTATCCGGGACGTTTTCCCCCTGGGGGAGTCTGCTCTGGTAAGGAGGAACTGGTGCTTTTTCCCGCCTAGATTCAAGTTTAGAGCTGCCAGTTCTCGTTAGCTAACATAATCAACTTGTCTATTCAGGCCTATAATTTTCCTATATTAGGTGTAGAGCTCCTTTTATTAATACCTAACATTGCCTTAATAATCCTACTATTAGTCTCTAGTTGTACAAACTTGCCTAGGTGTTCCTAGGTGGATAAATCTATAATTTAAAAAAATATACACAATAGTCACCATCATCAGCTGGAGTGTGCGTATGTTTTGTTAGTTGTGGGGTTTATAAACCCGGGGCCGATCCACGGTATGATTAAGGCCCTAACGGATCACTTACCCTGGGGAAATTTTTTTAGTAAAAAAGGTTTCCACATCCTCCCGCCAAAAAAGGAAAAAGGTTAGTCTATATCAAACCCCCCCCCCGAAGGGGCCCTTAGGCGGGCCCTGGAAAGTGCTTTTCCGGCCACTCTCGGGGCAGACTCTGGTTTAACTCCGACTCCCCAGTTTCCGCCGTGTGGGATCGCTGGGGGTGTAAATTGGGGGTTCCCCGGTGATCTTAACACCCTTCCCTTTTAAATTCCCCTTTCACACGTCTAGCCTTGTCTGAGCAGCTTTGTTTTTTTCCCACCCAGTGGCCCATATACCTTGGTAGCAATTCTTCCCACTGATACGAGGTTCCCTTTTAATGACAATCTATCTCCCTCTTTAGGTACCCCAAAAAAACGTCTCCCAAGGGGGGTAAGTGTTCGTCCTTCCTTTTGGGTTTTTGGTTACCCGGTGGTTCATCGGGGGCCCCAAACATTTTTTTCCCCCACTCCCCAGCTATCGTGGGCGCTTCCCCCCCCGGGGTTTCAGGGAATTCATTAAAATTCTGCCCCGGTGATATATCCTGCTGGGGACGGGGATAAACCAATTCCTTCCTTAACAGTCCGTCGTGTGGACAGGAAGTCATCAAGATTTTGGCCCCACCAGGATACCCCCAAATTTCTAAACTTTTATGGAATGTCCTGGTCTGCCAGCTTCACACTAAGGTCTTTTAATCGCTTGGTTGCTGCTCCCCGGGCCTCTGGTCGTAATAGCCGCGGGAAAAATTTACTACCAAAGCTGTAATATTTCGGATGTCCCCCCCCAATTTAAAGTGACATCCCCAAATCATAAGACTTGGGTGGGCCCTGCCCTTTTAGCACCTCCCAATGTTGCATTAAATTTTTCGGGGGCCTTCAACTTTAACCAACCCCAACTTCTCTGTTATCATGGACACTTGTCCCCAAAAATTTAAAAAACGGGTTGTTTCGGTTTTTGTTCCCCCTTCACAACCCCTGCCATGACTGTAGGTAAAGGGGTCGGGGCTTCCCCTCAGATTAGAGACTTTGCCCATACTAATCACGTTTTGGTTCCACTTCCAAGGCCGGGGGGCCCCTTTATCTCTACTGGAGAAACGTCCCTAATAGCCTGGGGTTTCCCAAAAAATTTTTTGACATATGCAGTATGGGGGTTACCTTTTTCCCGGAATTATGGGGCTCTGAAAAAAGTGACTGGCAATCTTCTGCCCATGTCTTCCACAACACCTTAAGCATAGCCGAACCCTTTTTTCTCTGCTGCCTACTGCTCAGTGTTGCATCCAAGAACAACTTGTGCTAGTGTGTTCACCTTCCCCAAACACATGTCTTAAGGGGTTTCCCCCCTTGGTTAGGACCTTTTTTGGGGGTAATAGGGTGCCGATCCCCGGGGGGGGGGGCTTTAGTTCTATCTCTCGAGTTTTTAGTAACTAACGGTTTGTTTATGTGATGATGGGGTGACCTTTCTCCCCTTTTTCCCCTACTCAGGTGAATCACGATATCACTCAACCTCAAAACTTTTTATTGTGAACCGGTTTTTCCCCTTTTTTCAATGTAACTCATGTACAAGGAAATAGTTTTCGAATTGTCTGACTGACCATCCATTCCGATCCGCCCCAATCATTAAATTTTCTGAGACTGTTTTTCCCCACTCATGACTTCGATTTTGAACCCCTTTAACTCTGGCGGTCATGGGGGCAAGCCTGGGGAAATCACAATCGATAAAATATAGGGTATCATTATTTTCCCTGTGTTGCCAAAATATTCTTTAGTTGATCCTTGGCATGTTGGGGAATTAATGTCAGTGGTTTGGTAATGCCGGAAAGTCCCCGGGGTTTCCCGGCTGTGAACGAAGTACTGTAGTTTGGTGGCATCTTTTCAAACCCCCCTGTCCCCCTTTGTGGGTTTTTAAAAAATCCCCCAAAGTGTTTCTTTTTTCAAGGTTCCATCAAATGTTGGTAAATTTAATGTAGGGGAAACTTGGGGAAACTTAAGGGACTGGGGGACGTGTGTGCCCCCTACTTTTTTTTTTTGACCTTGTTTTTTTTGCCTTCAATATTTTTTTAATTTTTTTTTAGTCCCCCAGGGGGATTCCCCCGATCATTGGGTTCCCCCCAAACTTTTCTCGAAAACATCTTCACCCATGTTCATAGGCTTCTGTCTCTAAGGGAAAAGGGGGGTTTTTTGGCATTTTTATTTTTCCCCTGCCTTAGGCTTTTGTTTGAAGAAGGGGTGTGCTGACGTGTGTGCCCTGTACTATTATTTGTTGACCTTGCGGGGATTCCCTTTAAATTTTCTTTAACTTTTAGAGTCCCCCTCTTTAGACATTGGGGCCTTTTGATCACGCTTTTTCCCCCCGGGCTGTCTCGACAAATTTTTAAGGTTCCCCTGTCTCATAGGTTTGTCCGAAACCCCCAAAGGCTGTCCCCCAAGCCTTTACCCTTTCCCCCAAAAAAACTCAAACACCTTTTTAGACCCTCGCAATCTGATCTGGTTTTTTTTTACGAAAGGGCCCCACCTGGGGTCACCGGGAAACCCCGGGGGCAACCCCCGGCCCGGCCGTGACCGGGCCTCTTGTTAAGGGGTTTAAAAAAACCCGGCTGTTACGCTCCCCAGGGGTTTTAAGGAGAACCACACCCGGGGGTGATCAGGTACCGACTTGGGGTGCCTGCCCCGTGCCGTTGAAGACAGCCAGGGGCTTGTTGGTAACCCTGAGGGGATGCTGGGAGGCAGTTGAACAATTTTTGGGCCCCCACACTTATTAAGTTGTCCCCAATGCTAGTGGCCCCCCGCTCTTCTTTGGGGGGGAAGTTACATCGCCCCCCCGGGGGCTTTTGCTTTCGTAGGGTAAATTTTTTTTTGTGCAAGTTTGGTACTAAGCCCTCGAGAATTTTCCATGTGTATATAATAATGTATCTCCCCCGCCTGCGTTCTAAGTACAGGTTTAGGAATTTGGGGTTCCCAGTAGTTGAGGTGGTTTATCGCACTTATGCGTGCCGTGAAGGTTTTTTTGCATTTTAAAAGGCAGCAATTTCACCCCCCTTTTAAAGGTGGTTAGGGGTAAACAATTTTCCCCGCCTAGAAAAAAGGGTCAAAAAATGTCAACATGGGCTTGGCATCCCGGGTTTTTTAAGGTTTATTTTCCATCCTGTCATTTTTCGAGCAGATGCAATTGCTACATTGTTAGGGCCCCTTGAAGGTGAGACCCCCGACATAAACACCCCCAGGTTTTTTTGAATTTTTTTTCCCCTTTTTTTTGGGGGTTTGGGAATTATTTTTGCTCCGATAAGTTTTAATTTTTTCCCGTTTTCCGTATCGGTTTGAAATTTCTATCATTGAATTTATATTGTTTTCTCGCCCTTTTAAAAGATTTGGTTTATGTCTGCTTGGAGTCTTGCAGGTCTTCAAGGGGGAACTGTCATACAACGGTTCATCTGCAAAGGAAGACACAGCACTGTGGCTTATATCCTGTAATGTCTGAAGGGGATGAAAAAAGGATGGAGAAAGTACTGTGCCTTGGGGAAAAGATTTTTTTACATGCTCCTCAGATTTTTACTCTGTTACACTTTTGTGTTCATTGTTAAAAATTATAAATCCATCTCCCAACTTTTCCGTTATTCCTTTATCACGCATTTTGTGTCTATTACCAGGGTCACACTTGTCAAAGGCTTTTTAAAAAACTTTTATATAACATCTCATTTGTTTATCTTCTAGAGCATCCAGGACCTTGTCTAGTGGTCCAGTAGTTGGGACAGACAGGGCGGCTCTTTAAACCCAGCGTCCGGGGTTTTAATTGAGGGATAAGATGGGGGGCATCTTGCTTCTTAGAACCCTTTTAAAGATTTTTTGATATGGGGCGGGAAACAATTGGTCTGTGTTCTTTTTTGCTTTACTGCCCCCCTTTTGGGCGGGGCTATGTCTTTTTTTTTTGTAGCGGGGACGATCCCAGTGTCCATGCTCCCTCTCCAAAGGGTGTTGCATTTATAGGGGCCCTTTCGTTCTTTATGAACACGGAGTTCCATGAGTCTGGGCCTGGAGGGAGTGATGGGATGTATTTTTCCTTTTTAAAATCATTTGGCGTGTGTGATGTCAGAAAAGGGAGGTCTGTCAAGTTCTTGGCCTCTCATAAAAAATCATTTAGGTTTCGATTTTGTCTGGTTAGTGGGGTAAAGACTGAGTCATACTGGGATTTAAGTAACTACCTTTTTTGTGTCATCTGTGGGACCCATCCGGTTAAGAGGCCAAAATGGGTTGTTCTGATTTGATTTTTTATAGGAAAAGAAATTTGGTTTCTTTCAATTTCATTTATGGCTTTAGTTCTTCCCGTGTCTCTTGATTCCTTTAAAATTCCCTTTTTTTTTAATTGATGTTTGCTATTTCTCTGACTAGTGTCTCCTAGTATTTCAGAGATACTTTCCGTACCCTCCCTTTTTCTTGCCTTTGCCTGTATAGGGCGCCTCTCTTTTTGTTTGCATCTTTTCCCCTTTTTTTAAAATTTTCCTTGAGCAAACCTCAAGTAAAAGAGTTAATTTGTTCAAAACATAGGTTGGGATCCGGATGCTTAGGGAATCTTCCCAGTTTATATCATTTAGGACTTGGTTTCGGTCCCACCTTTTGTTTTTTTTATTGGTTAATTTGAGAAAGCTCCCAGGCTGATCACATTTTGTTGATTAGTCCCCATGCATGTTGGGCCTCATTATGTTGTGATCTGAGTATATTGTTTTGAAAATGACATTTCTATCAGATCTCTTTTTGGGGAAAAGGGTCCAGGGTTTTTTAATCTTTGGGGGGCTACTATTTGCTGGAAGGTGAACTTGGTGCAGAGATTTAAAAATTCATGCATTTTGAATTTTCATCTGAGCTGCCCTGGGGATTTTGCTCCCCATTGTTTGCAATGTTCCTCCATTTAGGTGCCTGAGGTTTAAATCCCCCGTAGCAAGATTTTGGGGGAGGAGCTGGAAATTTTGACGGGGCAATTTTCAGAAATGTTCCTGGAATTGTTGGGACGTTGCATCCGGGGGCTTGTAGACAACCACGATGACCAGGTTTTGATTCTTGACCTTATTGCTAATACTAACTACATCATTTGAGGCAGATTGCAGTTCTGAACATATAAGTGACTCTGTGATATACAGGTCAACCCCCTCCTTTTTTGCCTGTTCACTCTGTCACACCTGCATAGGTTGTAGTCTGGGATCCATATTGCATTGTCCATGATCCTTATGTGGGTCTCTCGTGAGTTTTCAATAAACATAGTATGACTTCAGTAAGCAGTCCATGAATGGGCATACCTTGTTGTTTGTCGTCATTTTAGACCCTGTATATTAGTTAAAGATGAATGTAGTTGATTGGTGGTATTGGTGGTACACAAGTACCACCACTACTACCAAGTAATCACCACCCACAAGTACCATCCCCACAACACAAGTATCATCCCCCTACACAAGTACCACTCAAACAATACCATCATCACCACAAGTCCAACATCCTACACGTACCATCATCACTTCACAAGCAATCATCACTCTCAAGTCCATCTCACTACCGTCCATCACCTTCCGTACCATCACCACTCCGGCCATCACTACTACCAAGTATCATCCCACTACAAAATACCATTTCACCACCAAAATCCATCTCACTAAAAAGTCCATCATCCTTCAAGTACCATCACCACTACCAAGTACCATCAACTACAAATTCCCTCACCACTACACAAGTCCATCCCCCTACCCAAAACCTCTCACTTCACAAGCCATCTCCTTCACAAAAAATCACCACTACACAAGTCCATCCCACTACGGGGCCATCCCACTAAAAATAAAATTTCCCCAAAAACCATCTCACTACCGTATCATCGCCACTCACGGGCCATCCCCCTTAAAATTTAAAACTCCTTCCAAAACCCTCCCACCCATTCCATTTCCTTCCAAGGGGCCCCCCCCATACAAGTCCATCACTACCAAAATCCTCCCATCCATTCCATCTCACCCAAATCCGTCTCACTACGGGGCCATCTCACTCACAAGTCCATCACCATTTAAAGTCCATCATTACTACGGGAACATCACTACTACACAATACCATCACCACTACATAAGTTCCATCACCACTACATAAGTTCCATCATCACTAAAAATAACATCACTACACAAGTCCATCATCACTACACAAGTAAAGTCATCCTACAAAGTACCATCACCACTAAATAGTCCATCACCCCTAAAATCCTTCATCACTACACTAGTCCATCCCCCACACAAGTACCTTCATCACTCATAAGTCCATTCACTCACGTCATCTCACTCACAATAAAATTTACTACCAAAATACCCTCTCACTTCACAAGCATCTCCCCCGTAAAATTTTCACGTAAAACATCCCTTTACAAGTACCTTCACCCACCAATACCTCTCCTTCACAAGTCCATCATCACTCACAAGTACCTTCCCCCAAAAAGTCCATATCCATCCAAATCTTTTTACCACTACCGTCCATCAAACCCTTTACAAGTCCATCTCACTCACAAAAATTCCTTTACCCTAAAAAGTAATCTCACTACACAAGTCCATCTCCTTACAAGTATTCCCACTCACAAGTACCTCTCATCACAAGTATCTCACTACACAAGTACCTTACCACTAAAAAGTCCATCTACTTTAAAATTTTCACCACTACACAAGTCCATCATCACTTCCAATACCCTTTACCACTACCAAGGGATCTCACTCACAAATAATCATCCTTCACAAGTCCCTTTACCACTACAAATATCTCACTTCCAAAAAATTCACCCCTACACAAGTCCTATCCTTCAAAGTCCTTTACCATACACAAGTACCATACACTTCCCAAGGACCTTCACCACTCCCGTACCATCATCACTACACAAGTACCTCATCACTTCAAAGATCATCAGTAGTTGCAGATCGTGTAATACAGTACTGTCATCGTACACGTCATTGCAGTACACGTCATCCGTACACGTCATTGCAGTACACGTCATCACAGTAAAAGTCATCCGTATCGTCTCAAGTAAAGTCATCCGGGACCAGTGCAGTACCGTCATCACAGTAACGTCATCACGGGACTCAATACGGGACTCGTCATCAAAGTACGTTATCCGTACACGCGTTACCGCCCCTCATCAAGTATTCAATGGTGCATTTATCACAGTATACATCTTCACAGTACACCGTCACAGTACGTCATCACAGTACACGTTCACAGTATACGTCTCACAGTACACGCATACAGCACGTCATCACAGTACGTCGTTACGCCCCGTCATCACAGTATTCAAACAGTACATGTCATCACAGCATCATCACAGTAACGCCACAGTATCAATGGGTACTCGTTATCAAGTACTTAATGCAGTCTTGTCATCCGGGAAAGTCATCACATTAAAGTCATCCGGGAAGTTATCACAGTACCCTCATCCGTACACGTCATCACGTACCTCGTTACAGCCACGTCATCAAGTATTCAATGCAGTACATGTCATCAAGTATACATCATCCGTACACGTCATCACAGTACTCAAGGTACTCGTTATCACAGTACTTAATGCAGTACTTGTCATCACAGTCACCTCATCACAGTACACATCATCACAGTACACGTCATCACAGTACACGTCATCACAGTACACGTCATCACAGTACACGTCATCACAGTACACATCATCACAGTACACATCATCACACTACACGTCATCACAGTACACGTCATCACAGTACACGTCATCACAGTACACGTCATCACAGTACACATCACAGTACACGTCATCACAGTACACATCACAGTACACATCATCACAGTACACGTCATCACAGTACACGTCATCACAGTACACATCATCCAGTACCATCATCACAGTACACGTCATCACAGTACATGTCATCACAGTACACGTCATCACAGTACACATCACGTACAGATCATCACAGTACACGTCATCACAGTACACATCACAGAACACATCATCACAGTACACGTCATCACAGTACATATCATCACAGTACACGTCATCACAGTACATGTCATCACAGTACACGTCATCACAGTACACATCACAGTACAGATCATCACAGTACACGTCATCACAGTACATGTCATCACAGTACACGTCATCACAGTACACATCATCACAGTATACATCATCACAGTACACGTCATCACAGTACATGTCATCACAGTACACGTCATCACAGTCATCATTGCTGGATTTTCCATCCTCACTAACTTTTAAGATAAAAGATGAATTAAGTTAACATAATGTTCCTGCCAGATATAAGTTTTTTTAGTATTTAACATAAGAAACAAAATGGTTAAACGTTAATTCTTCCCTGAGCCAGATATTTACCAAGAGAAAGTACCACTCGTTACCAAGGAGGAAGTAAAACTCTTCACTGAGGGCAAGTATATAATGTCACAGGGCACAAATAAGATATTATATGAGGGTTTAGATTACGAAATAGTCATAAAAACTGGTGATGCAGTGGACATAAAACATGAGTGTGTGATGCTGACCCGGCTGGGTGAGGTGGAAGGCACTGTGCCTCTCGTGGGACTCTACTTGCCTACTTGGTAAATTATTACTACATATTGTGGCAGGAACCTCAGAACGTTTGTCACCGACGAAACGCCAAACATGTTAGCGAAATTTACGATATTATACAAAGCTATTTGCATCATAGAACGTTTACATGAATTAGGCTACGCACACAATAGTATCAAGCTGTCAAATTTGTGCGTTGAAGCGTACGTGTTTGGGAACGAGTTTGCTTATGCTGTAACTCTCAAAGACTTTTCCCAAACACTGCCATTCGGATATTCGGTACGTGAGAAATATGAAAAGTTTAAAATGAAAAAGGTAAGAAGGATGAAGACGCTCCTGAAATGTATAAAGCCTGGCCGTGTAGCGTTGAAACTGATGTTTATAGCTTCGGCTTTATGGCTAAGAAAATATTGTCTAGACACCTCTTACCGGGACCTGTTGTAATCTGGATTAAAAAATCTCTAAAGGATGACCCTGAAGAGAGACCAGCATTAGCCGAACTTAAATAGCAACTTATATCTTACATTATTGAGAGAAATATGGCAAAAGAAGAGTATTAAATTAGAGAGGTCTAGGAATATGTTTCGCCCTCTACCTCAGTCCAGCTAATGCAACTCTTCGCCGTCAACAAACCCTGAAGGATTCTTACCACCAGCTGGAGAAAGCTCGTAAGTCCCTCACAAACCTGATGGATCGTTACAAACAGCAGTAGGAAGTAAAAGAAGGCTTGGTCCACTTTCTCCCACTCCCTCTCTTGTTCCTCAATCGGAGAGAGCAAAAATCTCTTAGATGACCTCGCTAGGTGACGCCTCCCAATAAACCGATGCTTTTTCTAGTAGTCGCCTTATGACATCTATAGCAAAAATAACAGTGAGCAGTGCGTTGCCCGTTTTGCTATCTTGCGTATTCGGCTTTGTAAGTCTTCCTGTCCATTATTGCAGTGATGACTGAGACAGACATGTAACTGACTGCAAGAAAATAATAGCCTAGTAGCAGTTGTGTAGCTGTGTCTCAGTGCCTTAATTTTCCAGTAAAAAATAATTTCATCACCTGTTAAGATTCTTCCGCCCAACAGTATCGCTCGTTCATTTTTCCCTCTACTTCCATACTTCGTTCATATATGGAGGATTTTGGACGTGTACCGACTACTGCAAAGCGAATGAGGTCACAGTACCGCTGGTGGTGAGGATCCATCAGGTGTGTAAGGGACGAACGTTCTCTCTTCTATGCATAGACGACATTGTGGACTTTATGAGTAAGATCCCATTTGTTTCTAGAGGAATTTTCAAAACTGATGATGTAAGAAGTTATATCTTCCTCCTATGCGAAGAGAGGTAAGTTAGGCATAGACACACTGTAATTAGGTAGAAGTCACCAGGCCCGTGGCCTGGTGACAGTGAGAGTCCGGGCTCGGTTCCTGGCAAAGGGCGTGTTTCCTTACACCGGTTGTCTATGTTCACTATTACGTACACAAGTAAGAATGGCCTGTTACCTGGTTTTGGAGCAAAACAAACTCAGCAGACAGACTATAACTTGTATTTCCTTCACTGTATATAATTTGCCTGATATATAAAAGTACGTACACTTATGATGGCCTCCACTCCAAAACAACAGATATTAGTGCCAGGAAAAAAAGACCCTTTCCATACCACCAATACCATTAATCCGACATTCATCTTTGCAAATATACAGGGTCTAAAACCAGCAACGAACAACAAAATACCTTTCATCCGTGGACTGCTTACTGAGTCAAATGCAATGTTCACGATTTTCACAGAGACCCACACAAAGGATCACTTGGACAACGAAATATGGATCCCGAGTTACAACCTATACAGATGTGACAGAGTGAACAGGCAAAAGGTGGGGAGGGTTGGCCTGTGTATCACAGAGTCACTGATATGCTCGGTGCTACTAAATGCCTCAAATGATGTAGTTGAAATTTTAGTAGTAAAGATCGAGAACCAAAACCTGGTCATCGTGGTTGTATACAAACCTCCGAATGCAACGTCCTAACAATTCCGGGAACAGCTTTTGAAAATTGACTAATGTCTGGAAAATCTTCCAGCTCCTTTCCCCAACATCTTGCTCCTGGGGGATTTCAACCTAAGGCACCTAAAATGGAGGAACATAGCAAATAATGTAGCAGAGATAACACCAGGAGGCAGCTCAGATGAAAACTCGCACACACACGAGCTTTTAAATCTTTGCACCAAATTCACCTTAAACCAACAAATAATAGAGCCTACAAAATTGGATAATACACTGGACCTCATCTTCACTAACAATGATTATCTGATAAGAAATGTCAAAATATCCAAAACAATATATTCAGATCACAACATAATAGAGGTTCAGACATGTATGCGCGGGGCCCCAGACCGCCCAAATGTGACCAGTCACGGAGGAGCCTTCACTAAATTCAACTTCAGTAACAAAAACATGAAGTGACCCCAAGTAAACCAAGTCCTAAATGACAAACTGGGAAGATATCCTAAGCAACACGGATCCCAACCTATGTCTAGAACAGATTAACTCTGTGGCACTCGAGGTATGCTCAAGGCATATTACTTTAAGGAAAGATAGGAGATGTAAACTAGAAAGAGAAAGGCGCTCCCTATTCAAGCGAAGGCAAAGAATAACAGAGCGGCTAAAAGACGCCAATATATCTGCAATACCTAGGGAGACACTGGTCAGAGAAATAGCAAACATCGAACTAAAGCTAAAGGAATCTTACAGGAG
The DNA here is from genome assembly GCA_009830355.1 of Cherax destructor. Taxonomy (NCBI): domain Eukaryota; kingdom Metazoa; phylum Arthropoda; class Malacostraca; order Decapoda; family Parastacidae; genus Cherax; species Cherax destructor. Next base: position 23,258 of record WNWK01019310.1, read on the forward strand.
TCAAGAAACGCTGGAAGAACTAAAAGCCATAAATGAAATTGAAAGAAACCCACAGTATTTCTTTATTTTGTCAAATCAAAGTCAAGAACAGCAACCTATATTGGGCCCCTACCTAAACGAGATGGGTCTTACACAGATGACAGCAAGTCCCAGTATGACTCGGTTTTTAGCTAGCCGCTAATCAGACTGAGAGTCGAAGACCTAAATGAATGTTTTAATGAGAGAGAGACAGAATTTAGTATACACAAACCTATCTGATATTGTCGTGAAGGCAAATTATTTCGAAAAGGCGATAAATGACATGCCCATGCACTCTGCTCCAGGCCCAGAATCATGGAACTCCGTGTTCATCAAGAACTGCATGAAGCCCTATCACGTGCTTTTAACATCCAATGGACAGCTGCTAAAAACAACAGACATAGCCCTACTCCACAAAGGGGCAGTAAAGCAATAGCAAAAACGTCCCATATCATAAAAATCTTTGAAAGGGTTCTAGGAAGCAAGATCGCCACCCATCTAGATACCCATCAGTTACACAACCCAGGGTAGCATGGGTTTAGAGCAGGTCGCTCATGTCTGTCCAACTACTGGACCACTATGACAAGGTCTTGTCATAGTGCTCTAAAGACAAACAAAATGCAGATGTAATATACACAGACTTTGCAAAAGCCTTTGACAAGTTGGTAGATCAAATAGAACATAAAGAGTAGTAGTAAACAGAGTAAAGTCTGAGGCGGCTACGGTGAAAAGCTCTGTTCCACAAGGCACAGTACTTGCTCCCATCCTGTTCCTCATCCTCATATCTGACATAGACAGGGATATAAGCCACAGCGCCGTGTCTTCCTTTGCAGATGACACCGAATTTGCATGACAGTGTTCTCCATTGAAGACACCACAAGACTTCAGGCAGATATCAACTAAATCTTTAAATGGGTCGCAGAAAACAATATGAAGTTCAATGATGAGAAATTTAAATTACTCCGATATGGAAAACGAGGAAATTAAAACTACATCTGAGTATAAAACAAATTCAAACAACCCAATAGAGCGAGAAACTAATGTAAAAATCCTGGGAGTGATACTGTCAGAGGATCTCGCCTTCAAAGACCATAACATAGTATCAATCGCATGTGCTAGAAAAATAATAGGATAGATAATAAGAACCTTTAAAACTAGGGATGCCAAGCTCATGATGACAGACACTCTTCAGGTCACATGTTCTATCTAGGCTGGAATATTGCTGCACACTAACAGCACCTTTCAAGGCAGGTGAAATTGCTGACCTAGAAAATGTACAGAGAACCTTCACGGCACGCATAACTGCGATAAACCACCTCAATTACTGAGAACTCTTGAAGTTCCTAAACCTGTACTCCCTAGAACGCAGGCAGGAGAGATACATGATTATATACACTTGGAAAATCCTAGAGGGATTAGTACCAAACTTGCACACGACAATCACTCTCTGTGAAAGCAAAAGACTCCGCAGACGATGCGTGTCCCAGACGACGACTGGGAGAAGCTGTGCAACACAGACAGACTTCCTTCAAGATCTGGACGAAGAAGGTTCTTACCTTGTCTATTGCCTCAATATTACCTTACTGTACATATTCTCTGTAATTAATGTACACAATCTTGAGGAAATACGAAAAGTGTACAGTTTTGTAGAAATACGATAAACACTGTAGAGTTGTCAGTGAACGCAGCAACACAACAACATCCAGAAACCTTTTCACCAGTGTTGCCATAGCTAATAACAGTAACAAAATGGTACTTAGTGTGGTGGAGTGAAGAACATTTGAAATTTCTTCCTTTTGAAATACGAGACGTATAAAATTACTTGTGGAAATGCATTAAACTTGTAGTTAGCAGCAGTCGCAATATCCACAACGAAAAGCAAGTATTTTCCAGTAATCTTCACCAGTCGCATTGAGCTCTTCACACACTTCTTTGTGGTTTCTTCTGATCTCCTCCTTCCTTCCTCAGTCTGATTACCTGATCCTTGACTGCTGTTTTCCTCTTGATGTGTTTATGTGTGTGTACTCACAGGTATGACTCGACCCTGGTTGCAGAGGTCGAGTCATACCTGTCCCCCGCTCTTCACTGGTTGCTATTAGGTTCTCTCTCCTTGCTCCATAAGCTTTAAACATACTTATTCTTAAAACTATATATGGATTCTCTCTCCAATACGTCGCTTTCCAGACTATTCCACTTCCTAACAACTCTATGACTTAAGAAATACTTCCTAACATCCCTGTGACTCATCTGAGTCTTCAGCTTCCAACGGCGACCCTTGTTGCTGTGTCCCATCTCTGAAACATTCTATCTTCGTCCACCTTGTCAATTCCTCATAGTATTTTATATATCGTTATCATGTCCCCCCTATCCCTCCTGTCCTCCAGTGTTGTCAGGTCGATTTCCCTTAGCCTTACCTCCGTAGGACATTCCCATTTGCTCCAAACTGTTGTTGCATGTTCCAATATGGGCCTGACGTACAGTGTACAGTCTTGAATGATTCCTTACTGATGTGTCGGAACGATATTCTTAGGTTTGCCAAGCGCCCATTTGCTGAAGCAGTTATCTGGTTGATGTGCACCTCAGGAGATGTGCTCTGTATTATACTCACCCCAAGATCCTTTTCCCTTGAGTGAGGTTTGCAGTCTTTGGCCACATAGCCTATACTCTGTCTACCGTCTTCTTTGCCCTTTCCCGATCTTCACGACTTCACATTTAGTGGGGTTAAATTCCAGGAGCCAGTTGCTAGACCAGGCTTGCAGCCTGTCGAAATTTTTTGTAGTCCTGCCTGATCCTCATCCGATTGAATTCTCCTCATTAACTTCACATCGTCTGTAATCAGAGACACTTCTGAGTCTATCCCATCTGTCATGTCATTCACATATACCAGAAATAGCACTGGTCCTAGGACTAACCCCTGTGGAAACCCGCTCGTCACAGGCGCCCACTCAGACACCTCATCATGTACAATGACTCATTGTTACCTCCCTGTCAGGTATTCTCTGATCCATTGCAGTGCCTTTCCTGTTATATGTGCCTGATCCTCTAGTTTTTGCGCTAATCTCATGTGTGGAACTGTGTCAAAGCCCAAGAAATGTGCAGTCCAAGAAAATGCAATCTACCCACCCCTTTCTCTCCTGTCTTACTTCCGTTACCTCATCATAAAACTCAAGAAGGTTTGTGACACAGGATTTCCCTTCCCTGAAGCCGTACTGGTTGTCGTGTATAAGCTTGTTCCTTTCTAGGTGCTCCACAACTCTTGCTGATAATTTTCTCCATGATTTTGCATACTATACTGTATAGTATGCAAAATCATGGAGAAGACCAATGACACTGGTCTGTAGTTTAAGGCAATGTGTCTGTCTCCTTAATTAAAAATTGGGGCTACATTTGCCGACTTCCTCACCTCGGGTAGTTGCCAATTTCAATGGAAGTGTTGAAGATTGTTGTTAGTGGCACACAGCACTTCAGCTCCCTCAGGACCCGCGTAGGGATGTTGTCCGGTCCCACCGTCTTTGAGGTAACTAGTTCACTTAGCAGCTTCTTCACCTCCTCCTCGGTGTGTGTGTGTGCTAGCCACACCTTCCGTGTGGAGGTATGAGAACCTTCCAAATATGTTTACAATTTGTATGCTATACTTTCGGTTTTCAGACAAAGTAATTATGTCATGACTGATTTGATAATTTTCTATGATAAATTCCTTCCCTGTAAGTTTTCAATTTGCATGTCATTGCTTAACATTGATCTATCTCATTGTCTGCTACATCAAAGGTAATACAGTTTCAGAGCACCTGCCACTTGTTCTAAGGTCACTTGCTACCCAAACTTCTTGCTTGCTCTTTGGAACTCTGTCTCTGGGCCAACAGCTTCCACCCAGTGCGGTACATGGTTTTCTCACTCATTGTTGCTATGGACTGGAAGGTTTACAAAGCCGAACACGCAAGATAACACCAGGGGCACGACATAACTTACTGCTATATTTTTTGCTATAGCAATCATAGGACGATATCTCGAGCCTGAAAAGGCACCTGCCTATGGTGAAGCGTCGGTTTCTGGTGAGGCATCGGTCACTGGTGAGGGATCTGGATCTATTGAGACATTGGTCACTGGTGAGGCATCTGGATTTATTGATACATCGGTCACTGGTGAGGAGTCGGTCTCTGGTGAGGCGTCGGTCACTGGTGAAGCGTCGGTCTCTGGTGAGACATCGGTCACTGGTGAGGCGTTGGTCTCTGGTGAGACGTCTCCAAGGGAGGTCGTCTAAGATGAAAGTTTTACTCTCATTGGCTGAGGTACATGGGCGGGAGAAAGTGAACGGAATTTCATTTTACTTCGTTCCATTGATGATGAGGATCCATCAGGTGTGTGAGGGATGAACGTTCTCTCTCCCGCTGGTGGTGAGGATCCATCAGGTGTGTGAGGGATGAACGTTCTCTCTCCCGCTGGTGGTGAGGACCCATCAGGTGTGTGAGGGACGAACGTTCTCTCTCCCGCTGGTGGTGAGGATCCATCAGGTGTGTGAGGGACGAACTTTCTATCTTCTGCTGGTGGTGAGGACCCATCATAGATGAGCTTGACAAATGTTGGTGAATGTTACTCATTATATTAGATGGATTATGAAGGGGGGAGTGAAGCACATAGTTACTGCTGCTCCATAATATAAAAATTGCCTTGTACCCTATTTTTCTCAGCAATGTAAGATCTAAGGCTACCTATGATGGGAGCTAAGGGGAGTCTTTCTTCGGGGTTCTCAGACATTGCTCTCTTAATCCACTATTTGAGTTCAACAGGAATACGGCAGCCTTATGTTATCTTCCTGGCCATGACGCCTAGACTATGAATGTCTGTTTCAGGACTACATGGTTCTCCTCTGTGTATTTCAGGGGCATCCTCTTCCAGCTTTATATTTTGTCTTCTTTTTATTTGCTGATATTTTGTACGTATCCCATAACCAAATGGTAAAGCTTAGTCAAAATTTTGTAGAGTTACACTGAAATCAAATCCTTTCCCTCTTACGTACGCTTCTACACATAAATTTTCCATTTTAATTTTGTTATGGGCATAACCCAAGATATGTAGGCGTTCGACAATACAGAAAGCATGAAGTAACATCGTCAGTCTTTCTAAGATGACGGAATTTTCTCTCTTTAAAAAATTTTTCATGCTTCTGCCACAATAAGAAGTGACAATTTAAGAAGCAGGTAAGTAGACTCCCAACAGAAACACTTTACCTTCCATATCCCCCAGACGGGTCAGTATTACTCCCTCATGTATTATTCTCGATTCTAATGATGTCTTAATTAGGATTTAATAGTCTGAACTTTCATATAGTTACTTTTTTGGAGAAAGGCTACTCATAAATGATCCCTCTAATACTTATACAAGCTATTCCCTGGTAAACTGGGGTACACGCTCTTCATAAACATCAAGTTTGGGCAAAAACTTCGGTTTAGCCATCATGATTATTATTAATAATAGAAAAGTAATTTGTCATAGAGTTTTCAGTCCTTTAAAACGTTACGTTACATCACATTTATATTAAATAATAGTTAGAATAGAAAATAAAACAAAAAATCTTTGAGAGGGTTCTAAGAAGCAAGATCGCCACCCACCTAGATACCCATCAGTTACACAACTCAGGGTAACACGGGTTTAGAGCAGGTCGCTCCTGCCTGTCCCAGCTCCCTGACCACTATGACAGGGTCCTGGATGCTGTAGAGGATAAACAAAATACAGATGTAGTATACACAGACTTTGCAAAAGCTTTTGACAAGTGTGACCATGGCGTAATAGCGCACAAAATGCCTGATAAAGGAATAACAGGAGAAGTGTTGGTAGATGGATCTATAACTCCTGACATATAGAATACAAAGTCAGAGTAAAGTCCCAGGCAGCTACGGTGAAAAGCTCTGTTCCACAACGCACAGTACTCGCTCCCATTCTATTTCTCATCCTCATATCTGACATAGACAGAGATGTAAGCTATAGTTCCGTGTCTTCCTTTGCGGATGACACCCGGATTGCCATGAGAGTGACCTCCATCAAAGACACCGCAAGACTCCAAGCGGACATCAACCAAATCGTCAAATGGTCCACTCAAAACAATATGAAGTTCAATGAAGAGAAATTTCAACTACTCATATATGGAAAACTTGAAGAAATTAAAACAGTATCAGGGTATACGACAAATTCTAACCATACAATAGAGCGAAAAGGTAATGTGAAGGACCTGGGAGTTTAATGTCAGAGGACCTCGCCTTCCAAGACCACAACAATGTATCTACCGCATCTGCTAGGAAAATGATAGGATGGATAATGAGAACCTTCAAAACTAGGGACGCCAAGCCCATGGCGCTTGTTCTCTCTAGGCTAGAATATTGCTGTACGCTAACTGCCCCTTTCAAGGCAGGGGAAATTGCTGACCAGGAGAGTATACAAAGAACTTTCACGGCACACATAAGTACGATAAGGCACCTAAATTACTGGGAACTGTAGAAGGCCCTTGATCTGTATTGCCTGGAGAGCAGGCGAGAGAGATACATGACCATATACACTTGGAAAATCCTAGAGGGATTAGTACCAAACTTGCACACGAAATCACTCCCTATGAAAGCAAAAGACTCGGCAGTAGATGCAACATTCCCCAAATGAAAAGCAGGGGCGCCACGAGTAAACTGAGAGACAACACAATAAGTGTCCAGGGCCCAAGACTGTTCAACTGCCTCATACATAAGGGGGATTACCAATTGACCCTTGGCTGTCTTCAAGAAGGCACTGGACAGGCACCTAAAATCAGTATCTGACTAGACGGGCTGTGGTTCAAACGTCAATTTGCCTGCGGCCAGCAGTAACAGCCCGGTTGATCAGACACTGATATACAATGAGGCCTGGTCTCAGACCGAGCCGCGGGGGCGTTGACTCCCGAAACCCTCTCCAGGTTTTCAGGTAATATAAAGAGTGACGTGTTGCAAAGTTATGAAGAGTAGTATGTCATTGATGTCAGCTAGGCCTGTATACCTTGTACATGTACTTGTAGTAAATAAAGATAAAATTATTATAAAGTGAGATCCTCGGACATTACCACTGCTAGGTCCCTGACATTACTTTTCCGCTCTATTACTTGGAGTTTACCTGGAGAGAGTTCCGGGGGTCAACGCCCCCGTGGCCAGGTCTGTGACCAGGCCTCATGGTGCATCAGGGCCTGATCAACCAGGCAGTTACTTCTGGCCACACGCAGTACAATGTACGAACCACAGCCTGGCTGGTCAGGTACCCACTTTAGGTGCCTGTTCAGTGCCTGCTTGAAGAGAGCCAGGGGTCTATTGGTAATCCCCCTTATGTATGCTTGGAGGCAGTTGAACAGTGTTGGACCCCTGACACTTATTGTGTTGTTTCTTATCGTGCTAGTGGCACCCCTGCTTTTCATTGGGGGGATGTTGCATCGTCTGCCGAGTCTTTTGCTTTCGTAGGGAGTGATTTTCCTGTGCAGGTTTGGTACTAATCCTTCTAGGATCTTCCAAGGGTATATAAGAATGTATCTCTTCCTCCTCCGTTCTAGGAAGTACAGGTTTAGGAACTTCAAGTGTTCCCAGTAATTGAGGTGGTTTATCAGTTATGAGTGCCGTGAAGGTTCTTTGCACATTTTCTAGGTCAGCAATTTCACCTGCCTTGAAAGGTGCATTTAGTGTTCAGCAATATTCCAGCCAAGACAGAACAAGCGACCTGAAAAGTGTCAACATGGGCTTGGCATCCCTGGTTTTGAAGGTTCTCATTATCCATCCTGTCATTTTTCTAGCAGATGCGATTGATACTGTGTTATAGTCCTTGAAGGTGAAATCCCCTGACATGATCACTACCAGGTCTTTGACATTCATATTGTTTTCTGCAGCCCATTTAAAGATTTGGTTGAGGTCTGCTTGGAGTCTTGCAGTGTCTTCAATGGTGGACACTGTCATGCAGATTCGGGTGTCATCTGCAAAGGAAGACACGGCACTGTAGCTTATATCCCTGTCTATGCCCGATATGAGAATGAGGAACAAGATGGGAGCGAGTACTGTGCCTTGTGGAACAGAGCTTTTCACCGTAGCCTCAGACATTACTCTATTTACTACTACTCTTTGGGTTCTATTTGTTAGGAAATTATAGATCCATCTACCAACTTTTCCTGTTATTCCTTTATCACGCATTTTGTGTGCTATTACACCATGGTCACACTAGTCAAAGGCTTTTGCAAAGTCTGTGTATATAATATCTGCATTATGTTTGTCTTCTAGAGCATCCAGGAACTTGTCGTAGTGGTCCAATAGTTGGGACAGACAGGAGCGACCTGCTCTAAACCCATGCTGCCCTGGGTTGCATAACTGATATATATCTAGATGAGTGGTAATCTTGCTTCTTAGAACCCTTTCAAAGATTTTTATGATATGGGACGTTAGCGCTATTGGTCTGTAGTTTTTTTATATTGCTTTACTGACCCCTTTGTGGAGTGGGGCTATATCTGTTGTTTTTAGTAACTGGGGGACAACCCCAGTGTCCATGCTCCCTCTCCATATGATATTAAAAGCACATGATAGGGGCTTCTTGCAGTTCTTGATGAACACGGAGTTCCATGAGTCTGGGCCTGGGGCAGAGTGCATGGGCATGTCATTTATCGCCTTTTCGAAGTCATTTGGCGTCAGGATAATGTCATATAGGCTTGCGTCTACCAAGTTCTGTGGCACTCTCATAAAAAATCATTTAGGTCTTCGACTCTCAGTCTGGTTAGCGGCTCCCTAAAAACTGAGTCATACTGGGACTTTAGTAGCTCATTCATTTCCTTGCTGTCATCTGTATAACACCCATCTCGTTTAAGTAGGGGCCCAATACTGGATGTTGTTCTCGACTTTGATTTGGCATAAGAAAAGAAATACTTTGGGTTTCTTCCAATTTCATTTATGGCTTTTAGTTCTTCCCACGTTTCTTTATTCCTGTAAGATTCCTTTAGTTTTAGTTCTATGTTTGCTATTTCTCTGACCAGTGTCTACTTACGTATTTCAGATATATTGGCCTCTTGTAGCCGCTCTGTTATTCTTTGCCTTCGCCTGTATAGGGAGCGCCTTTCTCTTTCTAGCTTACATATTCTCCTCTTTTTCCTTAAGGGAATTTGCCTTGAGCAAACCTCAAGTGCCACGGAGTTAATTTGTTCTAGACATAGGTTAGGATCCGTGATGCTTAGGCTATCTATTGCATGATTAGGATTTGTAGTATACTCAGTTCTAAATATTATCTCCTCCAGTTTTCCATAACGGAGTAGCTGGAACTTGTCTTCATTGAACATCAAATTGTTTTCCGTTGCCCATTGGAAAACTTGATTTATATCTTCTTGGCGGTTAACCCGTGTCCTCAATGGATGATCCCCCATTTGCAGTTTCATATCATTAAGGCAACTACGTTTTACGAATGTGCGTTGAGATCCCTGGTCCAGTAATGCAGTTACATGTTTTTTGTTTACACCTTTTATCCCAAATTTTTACATTTACCACGGGTAAGGCCACTTCAGCTGTGCCATCATTAGGCTGCAATTTTTACATTAGTAACTGTTATCATTATACAAACCCTTACACATTACTGCATGATGCCTTTCCTTGTGAAACTGATAGCAACTATTCAGTTTGGCATTAGAATCCTTTACATTATGACTGCCTAAACATCTGATACATCTGTCAAGTTCTTCTAATCTTTCCAACCTAACATCCCACGAATCATAAGCATTACAATTCTTGGAGAAATGAGTACCCTTGCAAAAGAGACAATCCCTCTTTTGCTTGACTAGCCCATTATTAATTAGGCCACTCTTATTAATAATAATAATAATAATAATAATAATAGTTTATTTAGACATGGTACAATGATACATAGTTGGGTAGACATGATATATAGGTATAAATGAGATGTACATGCCAAAAGCCCCTAATATGCTGTGCATTGCGGGCATTCTTAGGACTATTTAATAGTAGACTACATGGTAAAAAATTATGGTTGATAATTTATAAAATAAATATAATTGTGTATCTAAGGTATAAAGTTTGAATATTAGTTGAACATAATAATTTATTAATTATAGCAATGCAACTAATTGAGTGAGATAACAATTTAAAACAATTAATTGCATTGCAGTTACAGTTCACGTGGTCATTATAATGTAAATGTTATAGAAACAGTTAGCTTAGTATGTATTATTCATAACAGGTGTTTACATTTAAGTGATTATTCTACTTTGTTGGGAATGTTTGATATTGAGCATTTAGGTTTGGGTGAGAAGGTGGTTTTTTAGCATAGTTTTGAATTGGGGTACAGGCAAGGTTTCCTTGGCAATGACAGGTAATGAATTCCAAATTTTCGTGCCTTTTATATGCATTGAGTTTTTACATAGTGTTAGATAGACACGGGGAACATCGAGGAGTGATCTGTGTCTAGTGTTATGGTCATGTGTCCTGTTAAAATTGGTAAGGAGAAGTTTGAGTGGTGGGTTAATATTTCCATAGAGTGTTCTATGTATGTAATAGGCACAGTAAAAAGTATGAATGTCTTGTATGGTGAGTAAGTTTAGGTTTTTGAATATTGGTGGAGTATGTTGTCTGGAGTGTGAATTTGTTATCATTCTAACTGCTGCCTTTTGTTGCGTTATTAGTGGTCTGAGATGAGTTATTGATGTAGAGCCCCATGCGCAGATTCCATAGGTGAGGAAGGGGTAAATGAGTGAGTGATATAGGGTAAGGAGAGCTGGTTGTGGAACATAGTACCGTATCTTGGATAGTATTCCCACGGTCTTTGAGACTTTCTTGGAAATTTGTTGTATATGTGTCTGAAATTTGAGGCCACTGTCAAGATGGATTCCTAAGAATTTTCCCTCTGTGAGTTTTGTGATAGGGGACCCGTTTATCATTCTACAACTGTGTATGGCTGTGTAACCAGGAATGGCATAGATATCTGTAGTATGAGGCTTTAGCCAGTTTTCAGTGAGAGCAATGATGGACATTCTGGCCTGTAGTGAGTTTAATAATGCAGTGAGGTCATCAAAATGTTTGCTTAAAGATCTGACATTGTAGTTAAAGATAGTTATGTTATTGTTGGCTTTGAGTAGTGTTTTAGCCTGTTCTGCTGTGTAGTAATGACAGTTGTTGTTAGGTTCATGTAAGTCATTTAATAAAAGGTTGGTATCAGGATCAATGTTTGGAATCATAAGATTTAGTGTGATTCTATAATTAAACTTAAAAATAGAACAATGCAAGTAGACTTAAGAATAAGACAATGCAAAAGGAGTTCTTGGCACATGAGTTAGTACGTTGGATATGTTTACAAAAATTAATAAATGAGCTAATGTAGTCAATTTACAGCTAAAAAGAATCTAAAACTATAGCACCTGAGTTAGTTAATTAATTAAACAAATGTTTATATATGAGTGTGATTCTAAAAAGACTTAAGAACAATGAATAATGCTAAACTTAAAGATATGATATCTGATGAATTGATTTTACTAGCTATTGGATTAACACATTTTTGAACAAAAGTCGCAGAGATTTAGGATATATCTTTACAATGTAATTGATTTATTATTTAACTAGCTAATAGAACTGGTTGGAAAATTACTATGATTAATATTAAGTTATAATGGAACAAATATTAAGATTCAGTATTGCACTAGTTGTGATTATAGAATTTATTAAAAGCAATATAAAGAAAATGAAAGTTAACTATTATAGGAGAAAAAGTGCTAAAGTGTACAAAAGTGTAAAAAAAAGTAAAATTTATTAATAGTAAAAAAATAGCTTGAAATCAAATTTTAGGCAGTTAAGGTGATCAATAATATATAGAAATGAGGTTGGAGAAAAGGATAAAAGGTAAATACAATTTTTAGCAAATAAAGGGATCAAAAGTAATTATAAATTCTAAGCAATTAAGCTGATAAAAATATATAGGAATGTGGGTTGAAAAATGGGCACAAGTAAAAACTGTATGTATTTAAAAATAAAAATAAAACTATTTGTCAAAAATATTCATCAGAGGATAGACAAATACTTAAATGAAGTAGATGGGCAAAACATACACTGCACTATACGTAGGGGTTTGGTTTTGGACATTGTGTTTAGACAGTCTCTGTAATATTTGCATCCCTAAGGAATCTTGATAGTTCATTCTCCTTTGTGATAGTATACAACTGACCTACACTTGTTTTCTTCACTAGAATTTTTCCATCCCGGGTGAAACATTGGTGGATTTTATCATTATTCTCTCGCTTAAGTTTTCTGATTCTATACCAGAGGTTCTGACGTTTTTTTGGTCAGACACTCATTTATGTATACCTGTTTCCTGGCTATAATAGATGATTTAATTAGATCTGTTTTCCTGTCATGTGTGGTGAATCTAATCATAACACTTTTTCTACCATGGGAGCCTAGTAATCGTGCTTCTTTTATATCTGTCACTGGTACATTAACGTTTATTTGATCTTTGATGATCTGTATAGTAATGTCTTTACTGTTTGCTTGGGTCATATCACTGGGAAAGAATGGACTGTTCACTATTACTGCATCTGATAACTTATTTTGCTTGGTTTTGTCCTCTTGTAGTGCAAGGTAGTCATTAAACTGGTTATCCATGTTGTTCTTCCACTCCTTTACTGCTTCCTCAACCTTTGTGTTTATAGATGTTATCTGTTCAGAGTGGCTATCAATGACAGTTTGGAGGGTTTTGCCAAAATCAGTCATTCCAGATGTTGTTAACTTTTGTTCAAGGCTGAGGATTTTGTTTTCAAGTTGTGTCATCCTGGTATCTTGTTGCAGAAGTGCTTTACGTTGGTCCATATTTTCATTGATTAATTTGATGATGTATGACTTTAGTGTATCTGGATCATTCGTCATACCTGAGAGATTATCTGGGGTGAAACCAGTGAAGGGGGAGCTTGTGGGGGAGGCAGCCATGTTTGTTGTTGATGCGTCGCCCTGGGTGGTGGTGAGGGGGTGGAGGGTGTACCGGCGTCCTGGGTAGACAAGTTGACTAGTATATTTCTTGGTGTTTTCTTGTTGATTTTGGAATTGGTTCTTCTGATGTTACTTCTCATTTTAACACAGTAGTCGGAGAAGTTGGTGTGGCAAGATGAAGCTGTAGGCTGGTAAGCTGTAGGCTGGTAAGCTGTAGGCTGGTAAGCTGTAGGCTGGTAAGCTGTAGGCTGGTAAGCTGTAGGCTGGTAAGCTGTAGGCTGGTAAGCTGTAGGCTGGTAAGCTGTAGGCTGGTAAGCTGTAGGCTGGTAAGCTGTAGGCTGGTAAGCTGTAGGCTGGTAAGCTGTAGGCTGATAAGCTGTAGGCTGGTAAGAGTTTGTTTGGCAGCAGGGTGGTGCTTTGGGTTTGAGGGGCAGTCTTCCTTTAATCGTCAGTTTATTTGGTTTGTCGGTCTCACTGCTGGTATTCTTGGGTCATTCTGGATGCTACGTTGGTTAGTGCAGTTTTGCTTGCAGCTAGGTTATCATAGGAGCATTGATAAACTCTGGGTGATGAGAAAAGTACTGAGCTCAGATGCCACTGCTGCCGCTGCCGCCGCCGCTCTGGTATTTATTCCTCTTAATTTGATGTGGAGAACCATTATTTTTGGTTTCTGCCACTTGATGTGTGCTTATGCAACCCTTTTTATTGGATGAATTTTGATGATTATTAACATTACGATATTTTTTTTCCATTTGTGAGACCTGACAGATACATCATAATCATCACGTGTTACATTCTTAGAATTGTTTTGATGGTTGGTCTGCAATTGAACAATTAATTCATGTTGATCCAGTCTTATTTCCTCCAGAGAAAAATAACCCTTGTGGTATTTATTAGATAGCCACTCTATAGTCTTGCAGTTCAATTTATTCTCTAAGACAGCACTAATATCCAGTCTGATTCACCCAAATCAAACCTATTACTCAAGAACTTAATAGTGCTTTCTAATTTGACCTTAAATTGTTGCAATTTATGGTAATTGTGTTCTGGAGTTCTTAAATTAATCACAATATATACTAGGTTTAACCTACCTGCTCCCTATTACCACATGTCACCTCTAACAAGTCAGCTGCCTCCAGGTAACTCGAGTCTATATTTTGAAATCCCTGAATCAGGTCATAAGCATCGCTTCTGACCCCCCATTTAATCAAATAATTTTTACATCTGCTAGGGGCTGTGGAATTTTTACATAAATTTTTAAATGTAAAATATAAATGAATAATATAATAATTGTATTGAGAAATTTTGAGGAGGGGGGTGAACAGCCAGTAAAAGAGATGCCATATTGTTTTAAAGTGTGAACACTGGAATGTATGGTAATATAAATTCGCATCTTCCGAGGGCCCAAATTTTAAGTTTTGTCCTGAAATTTTTAATGGAATCCATGTTAATGTCCCCCGCTGAAGAATTTGGGAAAAGGGAAAATTTTGGGGAAACCAAGAATATTGTTTTGGGTGCAAAAAAAGGGATGCAGACATCACTCACGGGAAGTACACCTTTTCCTTGCATTTAGATTTAGCTGGCCAGTGTGGTCTGGTGTCAGGGGGTGTTGTGGTGTGATCCATCTACTAATTAAATGGTAAGTGGTAATATGAATATTTTCCCAGCAAGCAAACCAAAATAAAATACAGTCCATAATTTTAATTTCCAAGTAACTGGTTTTAATATCATAATTTTTAATTTAATTAGGTCTAGCTTTTTTTTGAGAGTGGTAGGATGGGCATTCGAGGAGTTCAGTTCAGTGACCTACTGTGCTTTCCCCCTCCCAGTACCAGCTGTA
>WNWK01019311.1:0-38071 GCA_009830355.1 Cherax destructor
GAAGAACAAGCAGGTATAACAGGAAGGGCACTGGAATGGATCAGGGAATACCTCAAAGGGAGGCAACAACGGGTCATTGTGCGTGGTGAGGTATCACAGTAGGCGCCTGTGACGAGCGGTGTACCGCAGGGGTCAGTCCTAGGACCAGTGTTATTCCTGGTATATGTAAATGACATGACGGACGGGATAGACTCAGAAGTGTCTCTATTCGCGGATGATGTGAAAATAATGAGGAGAATCACATCGGAAGAGGACCAGGCAGGGCTGCAAACAGACCTGGACAAGCTCGACATCTGGTCTAGCAGATGGCTTCTCGAATTCAATCCCTCCAAATGCAAAGTCATGAGGATCGGAGAAGGGCAAAGAAGACCGCTGACAGAGTACAAGCTAGGCGGACAAAGGCTACAAACCTCGGCAAAAGGAGAAAGACCTTGGAGTGAGTATAACGCCAAGCACGTCTCCGGAGGCACACATCAACCAGATAACTGCGGCAGCATATGGGCGTCTGGCAAACCTTAGATTAGCGTTCCGTTACCTTAACAAGGAATCGTTCAAGACACTGCATACCGTGTACGTCAGGCCCATACTAGAATATGCAGCACCAGTCTGGAACCCACACCTGGTCAAGCACGTAAGGAAACTGGAGAAAGTGCAAAGGTTTGCGACAAGGTTAGTTCCACAACTCAGGGTCTGTCTTATGAAGAAAGATTGAGGAAATAGGACTAACAACACTGGAGGAAAGAAGGGTCAGAGGAGACATGATAACGACATACAAAATACTGCGGGAATTGACAAGGTAGATAGTGACAGGTTGTTTCAGAGAGGGAACACATAAACAAGGGGACACAACTGGAAGCTGAAGACTCAGATGAGTCAAAGGGATGTCAGGAAACATTTCTTCAGCCACAGAGTAGTCAGGAAGTGGAATGGACTAGAGAAAGATATAGTAGAGGCAGGAACCATACATAGTTTTAAGACAAGGTATGATAAAGCTCATGGAGCAGGGAGAGCAGAGACCCAGTAGCAGACAGCGAAGAGGCGGGGCCAGGAGCTGAGTCTCGACCCCTGCAACCACAATTAGGTGAGTACAATTAGGTGAGTACACACACACACACACACACACAAAGAGTTGTCAGGAAGTGGAATAGTCTGGCAAGTGATGTAGTGGAGGTAGGAACCATACACAGTTTTAAGATGAGGTATGATAAAGCTCATGGAGCAGGGGGATAGACCTCTTAGCGGTCAGTGAAGAGACAGGGCCAGGAGCTGAGTCTCTACCCCTGCAACCACTACAAATAGGTGAGAAGAAATAGGTGAGTACACACACACACACACACATTGCACAGAAACAGCACTCCCACACACACATAAAAATTACTCACCCACCCACACACACGCACACACATAGACACACACACACACACAAACAAACAACACACACACACACACACACACACACACACAAACACACGCGCGCGCACACACACACTCGAGTAGCGGCCAGTGAAGCGGCAAGGCCATTAGCTGTGACTCGACCCCTGCAACCACAACTAGGTGAGTACAACTAGGTGAGTACACACACATACATAAACAGCAAAGCTAGTGGTTGTGGGTGACTTCAACCACAAAGAAAGCGACTGGGAAAACCTGGTACGTATTACGAACACAGGAAATAAATGGCCTGTTGACCTTGGCGTGATGGGTTTGGAGAGAAAATAAACTCAGCAGTAGTATTTTCCTTCACCAATTATTTATATTATGTACACATATGTACACTATGTACAAGAGTTGAAATATAAGTGTACCACACGGCGCTCAAGGCAAAGACATAAGCCTGAGAGAGAACCGTGCTCAACCAGCAGCTATGCAAGTCTGGCAAATGCTGACTGCGAGTGATACCACGTCACATCAGCACTTGCCGGGCGCCCTATGATTGGTTAATGAACGAAGGTACTGATTTAGCGATGGGGCCCTTGAAGATCGTTAAATCCTTAGCACCCAGTTCGCTTGTTGGGAGGCAGCCTATATGGGAGTGTGTACATACACCGAATAAAGTGTAACGTACTCTTTGCATGCCACACCTCCACCCTAAAAGGGCTCTAATGGCCAGGACTAGGCTTCCACCTCCATGGGTAGCATGCCGCCATAGCACTGAACAATAATGGAGCCACCTTTCCTCTCAACCATCCAACTCATTAGATAGAGCTAAATTTTTCTCGAGACATAAAGTCAAACTTTAAACGTAGAGTGAGACAGTGGACCGTAGGACTAATGTAGGTTCAATATACTTGCGGACGGTAGCAGAATATCCCCTCACTAAACCCCCCACTGCCAAAATATTTTATATAAAAAAAGGGGGGGGGGAGAGCTAGTCTACCCATATAGACCCCTAACACATCCTAACCTAACACATCGTAACTTAAATTTATATACGAAAAAGATAATCAGCCAGCTTATTATCCTTGCCGGCGATATGTACAATTTTAGTATTATAAGGTTGCAGTCTGAGACTCCATCTCATGAGGCGTGTATTGTGATTCTTCATGGAGCTGAGGTAGACCAGAGGGTTGTGGTCACTGTAGACTATGACCACTTGTGACGATTGCCCCACGTAGACTTCAAAATGTTCTAATGCCAGTATCAGAGCGAGGGCATCTTTTTCAATTGTGGAGTAGGTCTCTGGTAAGGTCGATACTTGGCCGAGAAGTAAGCCACAGGCTGCAAGCACTCTTCCCCAGCTTTTTGTACTGCCCCTACTACTGACTCACAAGCATCAACCTGTAATGTAAAGGGTTTTGAAAAATCAGGAGACAGGAGAATGGGTGCAGTACAAAGTAGACGTTTCGCTAAAGTGAAGGAGTCTTGGGACTCTGGGGTCCCATTTTATTTTTTTACTGGTAAGCGATGTTAGGGTGGCTACAACATCTGCAAAATTCTTACAGAATCATCTATAAAATCCTACCATACCTAAGAAACATTGGAGGGATTTCCTATCATAAGGTACTGGATAATTTTTAATGGCAAGAATTTTAGCAAATTTAGGGGCCACTTTACCACTACCTACTTCATGGCCCAAAAAACTAACAGTAGACTGGCCAAAGGATGACTTACATAAATTAACAGTTAACTGAAAACTCTTAAATGTCTCAAAGAGAGCTTTAAGTCTTGATATATGTTGGTCCCAAGTATCGAACACCACTACACTATCATCTAGATAAGCTGCCGTGCCTTCAAGTCCTTTAATAGCCTGACTGATCAGCTTTTGGAACGATGCCGGCGAGTTCCGCATCACGAAGGAAGTTACTGTGTATTGATAATGACCTCCTGGAATTACGAAGGCAGAGATTTAACTTGGATACAAAAGTAGCCTTACCCACGAAGTCAATTACGTCATCCAAACGTGGCAGAGGGTAAGCATCTGGAATAGTGACCTCATTCACCTTACGGTAGTCTGTACACATTCGAAAACCTACATCAGCTTTGTTAACAAGGATGCACGGTGAAGCCCACGGACTAGATGACTCCTCCACTAACCCATGCTCTAACAGAAATGCTACCTCCTGCTGAAGTAGCTTCTGTTTTTTCAGGATTAGCTCTGTAGGGGGAGAGTTTAATAGGTTTAGAGTTTCCAACATCTGCATCATGATATCCTAGTGTACATTTTTTCGGAACATCCGAAAATATGTCAGGGTAAGATTGTAGGAGCGCAGTTAAACTTGTTACTTAAGCCCACCATTAAAGGGCTACGGTCATTGAGGAGAACAGAATTGGGAAGTTTTTCTTGAATTTCAGGAATAGGGAGCAAGGAGTCAGGGTCGTCTACAGAGGCAGAGGACAGAGTCATTACTGGGATTTTATATGGAGTATTAAATGCTTTAATCTGATTAATGTGGTATGTTTTACTCTATGAGGACTTGTCAAGGGGAGCTACCACATAATTTACATCAGATAGTTTACTTACAATTTGCATAGGTCCCGTAAATCTAGCTTTTAAGGTGTGGCCAGGTATAGGTTCCTCCACGAGCACCTTGTCTCCTGGATTGAATGAGCGAAACTTTGAGTTTCTGTCATACATCTGTTTCATAGTGTTTTGAGCTGTTTTTAAGTTAGCCTTAGATAACTGATGGAGTGGTGCAGGTTTAATGGGGTGTCATTCTACTTGCTGACATTCTCTACAACAGGGAATACGATTCTTCACATCTTGCCTTATCTTTGACCAGAAAAATTCTAGTAGTATTCTATACAAGGTTTTGGAAATTTCTAAGTGTCCTCCTAATGAAGAATTATGAGCTATATTTAATATTTACGATCGAAACTTTTTAGGAGAGAAAATAAACATAGCAGTAGTATTTAACTTGTATTTTCCTTCACCAATTATTTATATTATGTACACTTATGTACACTATGTACAAGAGTTGAAATATAAGTGTACCAAACGGTTATCAAGGCAGACAAAAGCCTGAGAGAGAGAGAGAACTATGCTCAACCAGCAGCTATGCGAGTCTGGCAAATGCTGACTGCGAGTGATACCACTTCACATCAGCACTTGACGGTCTATCCTATGACTGGTTAATGAATCAAGGTACTGATTTAACGATAGAGATCCTAAAGATCGTTAAACCCTTAGCACCCGGTTCGCTGGTTGGGAGGCAGCCTGTATGGGAGTGTGTACATACGACGAATAAAGTGTAACACACTCTTTGCTTACCACACCTGGACCCACATGGGGGTCCAGAAACCTGGACGGCAAAGATGATGGAGGTGGTACTGGAAATCGTCATGCATCAACACGTTAGGGACACTAACAGAGAGAGAGAGGAGAAGGAAGCCAAACCGCAAGACTGGGGACTACACAGACTAGAGGAACTTCCTGCATGACGTTCAGTGGGACAGAGAACTGGCAGGGAAATCAGTAAATGAAATGATGGAATGTGTGACAACAATATGCAAGGCAGCAGAGGAGAGGTTTGTACCCAAAGGCAACAGAAGTAATGAGAAGGCCAGAATAGCCCTTGACTCCCCCAGAGGTGTAGAGAGTCCAAAACTAAATGTGCTAGAGAATGAAAGAAGTATAGGAGGCAAAGGGCCCAGAAGAAAAAGGAGAGTAGTCGAAGAGCCAGAAATGAATATGCACAGGTAAGGAGGGAGGCCCAATGACAAGATGAAAATGACATAGCAGTGAAAATGAAGTCTGACCCAAAGCTGTTGTACAATCACATCAGGAGGAAAACAACAGTCAACGCCTAGGTAATCAGGCTGAGGAAAGGAGGCGAGATCATAAGAAATGACCAAGAAGTATGAGAGGAGCTCAACATGAGATTTAAAGAAATATTCACAATGGAGACAGAAAGGACTCATGAAACACGCCAGGGTGGGGTACACCACCAAGTGCTAGACACAATACATACAACCGAGTAAGAGGCATAGAGGTTGCTACGCGAATTAGATACCTTAAAGGCAATGGGGCCAGATAACATCTCTTCATGAGTTCTGAGAGTGTACCACTAACAATAATCTTCAATACATCTTTCGAAACAGGAAGCTCCCTGAGCTATGGAAGACTGCAAATGTAGTCCCAGTTTTTAAAAAAGGAGACAGACATGTAGCACTAAAGTACAGACGAGTATCACTGACTTGAATAGTATGCAAAGTCATGGAGAAGATTATCAAGAGAAGAGTGGTGAAGCACCTAGAAAGGAATGAGTTAATCAATGGCAACCAGCACGAATTCAGGGACGAAAAATCCTGTGTCACAAACCTATTGGAATTCTATGACAAGGTGACAGCAGTAAGACAAGAGCGAGAGAGGTGGGTAGATTGTATTTTCTTGGACTGTAAGAAGGCTTTTGACTCATTTCCACACAAGAGGTTAGAGCAAAAGCTGGAGGACCAGGCAGGTATAATAGGAAGGCACTGCAATGGAACAGAGAATACCTGACAGGAAGGCCTCAGCGAGTCATGGTATGTGATGAGGTGGCGGAGTGAGCGCCTGTGATGAGCGGGGTCCCACAGAGGTCAGTCCTTGGGCCAGTGCTGTTTCTGGTATATGTGAATGAGATGACAGAAGGAATAGACTCAGAAGTGTCTGTTTGCAGACGATATCAAGTTAATGCGGAGAATTTAATCGGAGGAGGACCAAGAAGATCTACAAAGAGATCTGAACAGGCTACATGCCTGATCCAACAAATGGCTCCTGGAGTTCAACCCCGACAAGTTGAAAATAATGAAGATCAGGGAAGGGCAAAGAAGACTGCAAACATAATACAGTCTAGGTGGCCAAACTATACAAAAAAACACTCAAGGAAATGAATCTTGTGGTGAATATAACACTGGACACATCTGAGGCGCACATCAACCAAATAACTGCTGCAGCATACGGGTGACTAGAAAACCAAGGAATAGCTTTCCAACATTTCAGTAAGGAGTCGTTAATGACTCTGTACACCATGTACATCAGGCCCATATTGGAGTATGTAGCACGAGTTTGGAACCTACATCTGGTCAAGCACGTCAATAAATCAGAGAAAGTGCCAAGGTTAGCAACGAGACTAGTCCCAGTGGAGAATTTAAGGTAAATGGAGTTGACGACACTGGAGGACAGGGAAACATGATAACAACATATAAAATACTGAGAGGAATCGACACACCAACAAGGTGTCACAATTGGAAGTTGAAGACACAGATGAGTCACAGGGATGTTAGGAAGTATTTCTTCAGTCAGGAAGTTGAATAGTCTGCGAAGGGAGGTGGTGGAGGCAGGATCCATACATAGCTTTTAAGAAGAGGTATGATAAAGCTCACGGAGCAGGGAGGGAGTGACGCAGTAGCAACCAGTGAAGAGGAGGGGCCAGGAGCTATGACTCGACCCCTGCAACCACAATTAGGTGAGTACACACATACACATACACGCACACATATCAGACCACCGTAGAGCCTGGTAAAATAAAAGGAGCGCACCAGGAACAAACGAGGGGACTGAAGAAAATGCAAGAGTTAAGCTATATGCAGAGGCCCTAACAGACCACAGCAGTGGGCAGGAAATGCTGAGAAGGGAAAATGACAGACCACAGGGCACAGGGACATCAGATAGAGAAGAGATTGAAGAAGGGATAGCTGCAATGGAGACAACTAAATCGACTCAGGGGATGCAAAGGGAAATGCAGTGGGAGGATGAAAGGGAGAGGTCAGGCTTTGTTTACACAAATAACTTGCACATAGAAGAGAGGAGCTACAGGAAGTTGAAGGGAAACTTATTAAGAAGACAGGGGGAGAAAAAAGCGATTGAAAGTATCATGAAAGCAATAGGAAAGGATGACATGACCCAGCTGACAAATTTTCTGAGAACTAGGGGGTTTGCAAGAGCAAAACACCGGCCAGTCAACGTGATTTTCAAGGCAGAATAGGCTCGAAACAGAATCTTGCAGGAGAAAGTACAACTAAGGGACATATTGGTGTACCGGAAAGTGTACCTCGACCGCAACAGAACACAAGAAGAAAGGCAGAAACTGAAAGAGAGGGTACAAAGACGTAAGGAGAAAAGAGAGGCAAAGACGGAGATGGGCAGGAGAACCTGGACTCAGGAGGAAGAGTAAATACAACCTCCCTCAGAACCACATACAGAAGGCCCTCAACCACGACAACCCCAATGCAATCATATAATCTAACCCAAAGCCCACACTCCATACCCACTGCCCCCACCCCCCTCATCACAAACTCTACCCTCACAACAACCCCCCATAGTTCCTTGCCAGGTCTCCCGCTCTCCCAACCCCAACGTTCTCCTCAGACCACAGTTTTAGAAAAGAAGTTGAAAGTTTGGTATATGAATGCAGATGGAATAACAAATAAATGTGAGGAGTGGCATGAAAGAATCATAGCATAGAACCATAGACATCATAGCAGCAATAAAAATGATATTCACTGTGATAACAGACGCAATCTTGCCACCTGGATATCAGATCCTGAGGAAAGATAGAGGGAGCAGAGGGGAAGGAGGAGTTGCACTGCTCATTAAAAACAGATGGGGATTTGAGGAAATGGAAGGAATGGACGGAATGGGAGAAAAGGACTACAAAGTAGGAACAATTCAATCTGGAGGACATAAGGTAGTCATTGCAGTGATGTACAACTCGAGAAAAAGAGCAATGGTGAACACACTAGCTGAGGTGGCCAGAAGAGCTCACACAGGTAGAGCAAAGTTACTAGTTATGGGTGATTTCAATCACAAGGAGATTGATTAGGGAAACCAGTAGCCACATGGGGGTAGCGAAACATGGAGATCCAATATGATGGATGTGGTACTGGAAAACCTCATGCATCAACATGTTAGGGACACTACGAGAGAGAGAGAGATAGATGATGACGAACCAGCAAGACTGGACCTCGTATTCACCCTGAATAACTCGGACATCGAGGACGTCACACATGAAAGGCTCCTCGGAGCTAGTTATCATATGGTTCTGAGCTTTGAATACATAGTAGAGTTACAAGTAGAGAGGGTAACAGGAGTAGGATGCGAAAAGCCAAACTACAAAAGGGGGGACTACAAAGGCATGAGGAACTTCCTGCAGGAGGTTCAGTTGGAAAGAGAATTGTAGGAAAATCAGTAAACGAAATGATGTACTATGTGACAACAAAATGCAAGGAGGCAAAGGAGAGGTTTGTTCCCAAGGACAACAGAAATAATGGGAAGACCAGAACGAGCCTTTGGTTTACCCAAAGGTGTAAACCAACGTGTAAACCAGTGAATGGAAAAAATACAGAAGACAAAGGACCCAGGAAAATAAAGAGATTAGTCGAAGAGCCAAAAACAAGTATGCACAGATAAGGAGGGAGGCCCAGCGACAGTACAAAAACGTCATAGCATCGAAAGTCAAGTCTGACCCGAAGCTGTTGTACAGCCACATCAGGAGGAAAACAACAGTCAAGCACCAGGTAATCAGGCTGAGGAAGGAAGGTGTGGAGCTCAAAAGAAACGACCAAAAAGTATGTGAGGAGGTCAATATGAGATTTAAGGAAGTATTTACAGTGGAGACAGAAAGGACCATGCATAGCTTTAAGAAGAGGTATGATAAATCTCACAGAGCAAGGAGTGAATGATCCAGTAGCGATCAGTGAAGAGGCGGGATCGGGAGCTTTGACTCGACCTCTGCGACCACAATTAGGTGAGTACACACACACACACATACATATCGGACAGAAGAGATATGTGTTTGTCCCTGTTTGCATACGATGTGAAACTAATGAGGAGAATACAAGCGGACGAGGATCAAGTAAGCCTACAAGTGGATCTGGGTAGGGTGCAAGCCTCCAACAAATGGCTCCTGGAGTTTAACCGAAGCAAGTGGAAAGTTATGAAGCTTGGAGAAGGACAAAGCAGACAGAGTACAGCCTAAGAGGTCAGAGGTTGGAAAGCTCACTCAAGGAAAAGGGTCTTAGGGTGAGCATCATACCGAGCACATCTGAGGCAGACATTAGAAAAATAACTGCTGCAGCATACGGGCTCCTGGCAAACCTGAGAGCAGCATTCCGATTTATAAGTAAGGAGTCATTCACGACTCTGTACACCGTGTATGTCAAGCCAATATTGGAGTGTGCAACATCAGTATAGAACCCACACCTGGTCAAGTACGTCAAGAAATAAGAGACAGTGCAATGTTTGCACTAAGGGTTTGTCCAATGAGGAGGGTTAGGGGAAATCAATCTGACGACGCCGGAGGAACGGAGGGATACAATTAGGTGAGTACACTCACACACCTGTCAATGATTGAACAGGGCATGTTATTGGGTACAAGAATAGTGGTCAGAGAAGGGACTGCAGAGGTGCTATCAGACTACTGGGAGATCTAGGAAATGTTTAAGGAAGCATCAATGGAGATGCTTAAATGAGATCCAGAGATGAGGATGGAGATGAATTAGGAAGAGGAGAGGGAGAGGTCAATTTTTATTCATAGGCTTCTGGAGACCGAAGAAATTATATATGACAATGGGAGAAAAAATCGATTGAAAATATCATCAAAACAGGAAGTGACAAATTTTCAGAGAATAGGGGGAATTGGTTAAGGGAAAAAATCGTCCAGTCAAATTGACTTTCAAGTCATAAATGGTGTAAAGCAGTATCCTGCAGTAGAAACTATGGACAAAGAACTCACACAATATCAGCAGATATACCTCAACAGTGGGAGAACAGGAAAAGGACAACAGGAACTGAGTACAAAGGCGCAAGGAGCAAGAAAGAGAGAGACAGGCAGGGGAACCCAGACTTGGGAGGACCAGCACACATCCACTCGCAGAACCACCCACAAAATAACCTCAACCCCTTCCCCCCTCATCACAACCAAACACAATAACCCAAAACAAACCAAGCTTTGCACAGACA
The DNA here is from genome assembly GCA_009830355.1 of Cherax destructor. Classification (NCBI taxonomy): domain Eukaryota; kingdom Metazoa; phylum Arthropoda; class Malacostraca; order Decapoda; family Parastacidae; genus Cherax; species Cherax destructor. The sequence goes on from WNWK01019311.1 coordinate 10,379, forward strand.
GCCCCGACGCTATTAGCACAAACCCAACTTTCATAGCAATCTCCCAAAGTATTCCGCCAGGTTTTCCACTGTCCCAGCCCCCATAAACCCTCAAGAATACTATATTAAAAATGAATCTGAACGTATGGCACTCCAACGCAAATGGAATCACAAATATGTGTAAGGAGTGGCGCAAATGAGTCATGGAAGCATCCACAGCCATCATAGCACTCATGGAAACAAAGCTCACAGGGATGATAAAAAACACGGTCTTTCCAACCGGATATCAGATAAATAACAAAAAAGGCACAATACCGTGACTGGAACAATACACACACAACCGGCACATATAAAAAAGAGAGGAGCTTACGACGACGTTTCGGTCCGACTTGGATCATTTACAAAGTCACACTAACACAATGGAATCGAATCGAATCGAATAAGTTCAGGTAAGATCCCAATGGGATGAGCGGGGAAGACGGTACAGACGAAGAATAGCGCTGGAGAGGAGTCTTCTTAGTCGTAGAAATAGAGCCAGGGCTTAACCCAGCAGCTAAGGCGATCGTGGGGCAGACTTGAGAACAGGAATAGCAGGCTCTCCTGTTGATGAGGCTTCTGTGGGGTGAGCGGGGAGGACGGGACAGGCTAAGATTAGCGCTAGAGAGGAGTGTAGAAGTTGAGCCAGGGCTTAACCCAGCAGCTAAGACTCTCTCCGACCTCTGTCCTTCTGACTTTAATCTTGTTCAACGTTTTCGTGTCATCTGTCCTTCTCTGCCTTATTTCTATGGCCTTCCCAAAACTCACAATCCTGATATTCCTCTGCGTCCCATCATATCTTCTAGAGGTTCTGTCTCTTATTCTCTTGCTTCTTGGCTAGCCAAAACCCTCACTCCCTTTCTTTGTACTTTTTCTCCTGCTCACCTTCGTCACTCTCAAGACTTCATCGAACGGGTTCGCTCTCTCCCGACCTGTAAGATGCTTAGTCTTGATGTTGAGTCCCTCTTCACTAATGTCCCTCTGGATGATGTCCTTAATTTTCTCAGAGAGAAGGTCAATGAAGGGTTACTTCATCTCCCTATACCTACTGATGTCTTTCTTGATCTTATCCGCCTTTGTGTGGACTCTAATTCCTTTTCTTTTCAAGGTAAATATTATTCTCAAACCTTTGCTAATCTTTACATGGAATACTTCGAGACTGTTCTTCTTCCCATTATTGATGTACGTCCTTCACTCTGGCTCCGCTATGTAGATGACATCTTTGCTCTTTGGCCTCATGACTCAAGTCTCTTCCAACCATTTCTTGATGCTCTTAATAATCTTGCCCCTTCCATTAAGTTTAAAGCTGATTGGGAATCTAATTCTTTGCTTCATTTCCTTGATGATCATGTCCACCGCTCAGTTACAGGTTTTGCCTTCTCCGTGTACCGCAAGCCTATGCACAGTGGCATGTATATTCACTGCTTTTCTTATCATGCCTCCTCTGTCAAGAAAAGTGTTCTTATCTCCCTCTTTCTCCGTGCTCTCCGCATTTGTGATCCTCAGTTCCTTGAAGCAGAAATTTCCACTCTTCATAATTCATTTTCCCGTCTTGGCTACCCTTCCCATTTCATAGACTCTGCTTTCTCTCGTGCCAAACGGACTTTCTTCTCTCCTAAACCCTCTACTCCTGGGAACTCTCCAGTCCTCTGCCTTCCCTACATCTCTGGTCTCTCTAATCTCAGCAACTCTCTCCGTTCCTTAGACATCAAACTTACCTTTCGCCAGACTAACACTCTTCGCACTAATCTAGTTCATTCCTCCCCTTCCTCTATAGATTCTCCTGGTGTCTACTCTATTTCTTGTTCCTCCTGTTCTCTTCAATACTTTGGAGAAACTGGCCGATCTCTTTCTGACAGACTTAAGGAGCACAAAAATAGTGTTAGGCTTGCCGACACCAATAATGCTCTTTTCTGTCATGTCAGAGATCACAGTCATCCTATTGATTGGTCTTCTGCTAAAACTGTCTACCCTACGTCCAACTTTCACAGTCGCCGTCTGGTTGAATTCTCTCTTATACACAACTTTCCCTGTATGAATCTTAGCCCTGGCTTTGTCTCTGTAGATGCTTTCCTCTCCCATTACATTGTTAAATGCTCCAAACTTCAGAACACCCGTGACTTAACCTGATTCCTTCCCCTTCTATCTCTTTCTTCTTTCTCCTCTGTATTTCTCCTTGTATTTGTCCTTCTTTATTTTATTTTCATCATTTTCCTCCCCTCTGTGTTCTTGCCCTTACCCTATGCGGGCCGCCAGCTGTATTGCAGTGCTCCTCTCTCCCAGAATATGACTGACTCCACTACTACTACTTCCACTACCACTACTACTTCCACTATTACTCCACCACTCTCTTGTGCCCTTCCCTGTCTGCTGCCTATAAATACTCCTTCTACCTGTTCTTTGTGTTAGTGTGACTTTGTAAATGGTCCAAGTCGGACCGAAACGTCGTCGTAAGCTCCTTTCATTACCAAGGACAAGGACTTTACACTTGTCCACGTTGAACTTCATCTGGCACTTTTCAGACCAAGACATTAATTTGTCCAAATCCTCCTGGAGTTCACTGGCATCCTCCTCAGAATGAATCATACAGCCTATTTTTGTATCATAAAAAATTTGCTCATGTCACTTGTAATTCCTTCATCAAGGTCATTAATGTAAATTATGAACAACAATGGGCCTCAAACTGGGCCTTGTGGAACGCCACTAATGACCAGTCCCCATTCAGATTTGACCCCATTAATGGAAACTCTGTTTTCTATTGGTAAGCCATGCCTCTATCCATGCTAGAACTTTTCCTCATATACCATGAGATGCCACTTTTCTTATGAGTCTTTTGTGAGGCACTCTATCGAAGGCTTTACTGAAATTCAAATAAACAATATCGCATTCTTTATTACTGTCTACTGCCTCAAATGTTTTATTGAAGAACGTCAGTAAATTTGTCAGGCAGGAACGACCTCTCGTGAACCCATGCTGAGATTCATTAATCAAATTATGCTCTTCAAAATGAATTCTAATAATATCAGCTATAATTGATTCTAATAATTTGCCTACTATTGGACGGTAATTTGATGGAATGGACTTATCCCCTGATTTGAATATAGGAACTACATTAGCTATCTTCCACATCTCTGGCACAACACCAGTTAGGATGGAAGTATTAAACACGCTCGTTAATGCCTGACTAAGTTCCATCTTGCATTCTTTAAGTACCCTGGAAAACAACTCGTCGGGTCCCGGGGACTTATTTTGCTTCAGTTTATCTATCTGTTTGATAACCATGTCCCTCGTGACAGTAATATTAGTTAATTTTAATTCTTCAGGAACTGAATAATTGTTAATTTCTGGAATCTCATTTACGTCTTCTTGAGTAAAAACTGACAAAAAATAATCATTAAATAGAGAACACATTTCCGGTTCGTTATCCGTCAGCTGTCCATTTCCAATTTTCAGAGGTCCTACCTTTTCCCTCACCTTCGTCCTATACACTTGAAAGAACCCTTTTGGATTAGTCTTTGATTCATTAGCAACTCTAATTTTCATAGTTACGTTTAGCTTTTCTAATTCCCTTTTTTACTTCTCTTTTCAACTAAACATATTGGTCAATAAGGTGATTTTCTCCTCTTTTGATGCGCCTATAAATTCCCCTTTTCTCCCCTAGTAAATGCTTTAGCCTCCTGTTAACCCATTTGGGGTCGTTATTATTTGACCTAATTTCTCTTTGGGGAATAAACCAAGATCCCTTCGTAATCGTATGATCATCGTCAATAAGATCATTAGCTAGATTACCCCAATCGAGATTAGACAGGTGTTCCTTAAGTCCATTATAATCGGCAGAACGAAAATCAGGGACTTTTACCGTATTATCATTATTCTCGTATTCCCAGTTAATGCTAAGTGATGGATTTGTGATCACTTGCGCCAAGCTCTTCAGCGATCTCCAGATTATTTACGAGTGTTTCCTTATTTGACAAGACTAGGTCGAGCAAATTATTACCTCTGGTAGGCTCCGTCACACACTGCTTCAGAAAACAGTCCTGAACTACTTCCGTAAAGTCACTGGACTCCAGATTACCGGTCAAACAAGTCCAGTCAATTTGACTAAAGTGAAAATCCCGTACTATCACTACGTTATTGTGTCTAGAAGCCCTAACAATTTCGTCCCAAAGAAGTCTCCCTCTATCATGATCCAAGCCTGGAGGTCGGTATATTATACCTAGAATTAGTTTTTCTTGACCTTCTATAAACTCTACCCAAAGAGATTCTGTTACTAATCCATCTATTTTTATACCTGTTTTTATTCAACAATTTATATTTTCTCGTACATATAATGCAACTCCTCCCCCCTTCTTATTATATCTATCCACATGGAACAACTTAAACCCTTGAATATGACACTCAGCAATCATATCCCGACTCTTTAAATCATACCATGTTTCAGTTATAGCAATAACGTCAAAGTTCCCAACACACGCTACCAAACGTAATTCATTAATCTTATTTCTTGCACTTCGTCTGTTAGCATAAAATACATTTATATGTTTTTTCTTCTGCACCTTTTTCCTATTCACCTTTGCTTTTACACAGTTTCTGTAATTATCATTACCCAGTGTTACTCCATGACTGTTATTATTAAAATTCATAATATCAAAGCCTTAGTCAATATATCCATACTCATTATTTTCCATTTCTAAATCCATACCTCTAACTAATCCTAGTTTAAAGTCGTAACAACACCCTCAACTGAGCTAGCAAGAAACCCCACACCTGCCCTGGATAAGTGAACCCCATCCCTGGCATACATGTCATTTCTACTGTAGAAGTGGTCCCAGTTGTCAATGAATGGTACTGCATTATCCTTACAGTGTTTGTCCAGCCAACAATTAATACCAATTGCTCTGGACAACCATTCATTTCCAACACCCCTTCTTGGCAAAATGCCACATATAACAGGGCGCCCCCCCCCTTCTTCCTAATTATGACTATTGCTGTCCTGTACCTTCTAACTAAATTCTCACTTCTACGCTTGCCTACATCATTGCCTCCAGCACTGAGGCACATAATAGGATTGATCCCATTACCATTCATGATGTTGTTAAGCCGGCTAACAATATCCTCCATGCCAGCCCCAGGAAAGCAAACCCTCTGTCTCCTACTCCTATCCTTCAAGCAGAATGCCCTATCCATATACCTAACCTGGCTATCCCCAACAACAACAATGTTTTTACCTTCCTTGGCGTCGTTCGTCGTGACGTTCCCAGTAGTCGACTCACATTCATCGGGTAGCACGGAGAATGGGTTCGATGTTTCCACAACAGTTTCCTGGATCTTCGTTGATTCTATTTCTCCATCCGTCCTCTAGATTCTTAACTATGTCCCATGCTTTCCAGCCACTGTCCAGGTTCCTTTCTTGGCTTGAGGATTCACAACAGGAGGATTACTACGAATCCTCTTGTTTTCCTCAGTCAGTAGCTGTATCTCAAGCTTAGCCACCCTCAGTTCTTCCTTTAGCTGCCTTTGCTCAAGAGAGGACATCTTGTTTAGATTGACAGAGAGCACACTAGACACGTCTTCACAGAGCTAAGTACAGGTCGTCACCACTGAGCTAAGTACAAGTCACCACTGAACTAAGTACAGGTCACCACTGAACTAAGTACAGGTCACCACTGAGCTAAGTACAGGTCACCAATTTTAACTACCCTGAGACTACACCACAATGGCTTCAGCTTCTTGTGTACCCTTAATCCTTGTTTTCCTATTTCAAATATACAGTAGCTTTCTGCCTTGCTAACTCCTATTATGACACTGTTAGTCTGCTTGAGAAATTATTCAGTTGATGTAAGCTTCCCGTTATTAACACACTATTATGCTCACACTAAGTTCGTAAATATTTTTGCAGATTATATCCTTAAGTCTGTACTCAACTTTCATTTGTCAAACTTTTTTTTTTTTTTTTGTGACTGCCTTTTTTTCCTATGAGTGCGAAGAACATCGTACAGTTAGCAGGTGTGTGAAGAAAGTCACACAGCTAGAATGAGTGTGGAAGACAATCATTTCCACAAAGAAAGCTAACGACACTGAATTTAAAACAAAATGAGCAAGTACACTGAGACGCTTCTAGACGGCAAAATCTTCTCCAAAGTGCTTTTGTGATTTTTTTTTCACTTTTTTATTTTCTCTTTCCACGTTATTCCTACAACCTTCTTTTCCTATGTTCAAAAAATTTACTTAAAGCCAAAACTGAGAGTACCTACCTTCTCCTGAGATTCCCTTTCCTCCAGTGCCGGATTTAGCGGAGAAATACAATTCCCAGGCGAGTCGTCAGGCGATTCTCCATAATGGAACAGGTGCTGGAGCGAGGCACCACGGCGCACCCTTTGATAATTCACCAGTGGAACCTTTTTCTGTTTCTGGCGTCGAAGGTGTCTAAGGTGTAGAAAGAGTTTCAATGAGGAAGGAGACGTAAAGGAGGTTTCAATGAGAGAGGAGAGGCAAAGGAGGTCCAGCAAGGGAGGATGCTTGGTGAAAGGTATATAAGAACATAAGAAAGGAGGAACACTGCAGTAGGCCTGTTGGCCCATACTAGGCACGTCCTTCAGTGATGAAAGAGTAGCGGGGGTGTCAACATGGAAGGAGTCGATGGTTGAGACACGTTTCGCCATACAGTGGCTTCATCAGTCCAATACAGAGTAGAAATGGAGAGGTTTTCGGGGGGTCAACGCCCCCGCTGCTCGGCCTGAGACCAGGCCTCATGGTGGATCAGGGTCTGATCAACCAGGCTGTTACTGCTGGCCGCGCGCAAACTGAGGTAAGAAACACAGTCCGGTTGGTCAGGTACTGACTTTAGGGGCCTGTCCAGTGCTTTCCTGAAGACAGTCAGGTGTCTATTAGTAATCCCCCTTATGTATGCTTGGAGGCAGTTGAACAGTTTTGGACCCCGGACACTTATTGTGTTGTCTCTTAATGTACTCGTGGCGCCCCTGCTTTTCAGTGGGGAATGTTGCATCTTCTGCCGAGTCTTTTGCTTTCATAGGGAATGATTTTCGTGTGCAGGTTTGATACCAATTCCTCCAGGACCTTCCAAGTGTATATTATCATGTATCTCTTTCGCCTGCGTTCCAGGGAATACAGATCAAGGACCTTCAAAAGTTCCCAGTAATTTAGGTGCCTTATCGTACTTATGTGTGCTGTGAAAGTTCTTTGTACACTCTCCAGGTCTGCAATGTCGCCAGCCTTGAAGGGGGCTGTTAGTGTACAGCAGCATTCCAGCCTAGAGAGAACAAAAGGTTTAAAGAGAATCATCATGGCCTTGGCGTCCCTAGTTTTGAAGGTTTTCATTATCCATCCTATTATTTTCCTAGCAGATGAGGTAGATACATTGTTGTGGTCTTTGAAGGCGAGATCCTATGACATTATCACTCCCATGTCCTTCACATTACTTTTTCGTTCTATTGTATGGTTAGAATTTGTCGTATACCTTGATACATTTTAAATTTCCTCAAGTTTTCCATATCTGAGTAGTTGCATTTTCTCCTCGTTGAACTTCATATTGTTTTGAGTTTCCCATTTGAAGATTGATGTCCGCTTGGAGGTAATCAGTCTCTCAGCCTGAAATCAATGTGATCAGTCCATCACTCTTGTGATGGATCGAGCTCATGGATTCCAGGCCGAGGGACTGATTACCTCAAACTCCTCCTCTCCTTACCCATTTCTACTTTGTATTGGACTGATGAAGCCACTGTGTGGCGAAACGTTTCCGTAATAAAGATTTCCATATATTGCATAAATGTCTCAATTATCAACTTGTCGGTTTTTTAACATTTGTCACACATGGAAGAGGTCCTGTAAAAATGTGTAGTGATAGGTGGAGGATGACGTTGTAGCAACAGCGGTAGTGATAGGAGGAGGATGACGTTGTAGCAACAGCGGTAGTGATAGGAGGAGGATGACGTTGTAGCAACAGCGGTAGTGATAGGTGGAGGATGACGTTGTAGCAACAGCGGTAGTGATAGGTGGAGGATGACGTTGTAGCAACAGCGGTAGTGATAGGTGGAGGATGACGTTGTAGCAACAGCGGTAGTGATAGGTGGAGGATGACGTTGTAGCAACAGCGGTAGTGATAGGTGGAGGATGACGTTGTAGCAACAGCGGTAGTGATAGGTGGAGGATGACGTTGTTGTAACAGCGGTAGTGAGAGGTGGAGGATGACGTTGTTGTAACAGCGGTAGTGAGAGGTGGAGGATGACGTTCCAGCATCAGCAAGAGGTTAAGAATAATATTCCAAAAGCGAAAAATTGAAGAAGAGAAGGTAAAGAGAGCAAGGGAAATGTAGCAAGAGAGAGGAAGCAAAGGACAAAGTTCGATATAATCAAGAAAAGGAAGGAACAACGTAAGGGGGAGAAGAACATTTCTTGTTGAAGTTTCCTTAACACTTTCATCTACAGACACAGGAAGATAATAAATGAGAAGTGGAAATGAGGTTACTCCCTTCTCGCTGAGTGGATGCTGTGAGTGCATGCTGTGAGTGGATGCTGTGAGTGGATGCTGTGAGTGGATGCTGTGAGTGCATGCTGTGAGTGCATGCTGTGAGTGCATGCTGTGAGTGGATGCTGTGAGTGGATGCTGTCCGCTGTCCTCTTTTCTCTAAATGTCTTTTCTCAAATATTAAGATTTACGTTAATCTGCTTAAGAGAACTTTTCCAACAAAGTATTCCACACAGACTTCACTTATGAAGAAAATAGATGGCAAGGACTGTAGCATTAAACACAAGAAACAAGCAAGACTCACCCTTATGGTTGTAAGTATATTAAAAAAAAATATTAAGCTGAATACTCTGCTTTTTTCTGTGACACTGGAAAAAGTACTTGAAGATTTTTTGTAATAAGTAAAAAGAAAGAAAATATATATGAATGAGAATAAAGCAAGCGAATGTAAATATGCGGGAATAAAGAGAATAAATGAAAACAATGGTAATTATAAACGACACTTTTGAAAGTTTTTGTCAAAAGTTATGCTCATATAAACAATAGAAAGGAAAAGAAATGTCATTAAAATATAAAAAACCCAGAAATAAACAAAGTCTAACCTAAGGTGTAAACTGTGTCACACTCTTGAAGAAACACTCAGATGCACTCTTGAAGAAACACTCAGATGCACTCTTGAAGAAACACTCAGATGCACTCTTGAAGAAACACTCAGATGCACTCTTGAAGAAACACTCGGATGCACTCTTGAAGAAACACTCGGATGCACTCTTGAAGAAACACTCGGATGCACTCTTGAAGAAACACTCAGATGCACTCTTGAAGAAACACTCAGATGCACTCTTGAAGAAACACTCAGATGCACTCTTGAAGAAACATTCAGATGCACTCTTTAAGAAACACTCGGATGCACTCTTGAAGAAACACTCAGATGCACTCTTGAAGAAACACTCAGATGCACTCTTGAAGAAACACTCAGATGCACTCTTGAAGAAACATTCAGATGCACTCTTTAAGAAACACTCGGATGCACTCTTGAAGAAACACTCAGATGCACTCTTGAAGAAACACTCAGATGCACTCTTGAAGAAACACTCGGATGCACTCTTGAAGAAACATTCAGATGCACTCTTGTAGAAACACTCAGATGCACTCTTGAAGAAACATTCAGATGCACTCTTTAAGAAACACTCGGATGCACTCTTGAAGAAACACTCAGATGCACTCTTGAAGAAACATTCAGATGCACTCTTTAAGAAACACTCGGATGCACTCTTGAAGAAACACTCGGATGCACTCTTGAAGAAACACTCGGATGCACTCTTGAAGAAACACTCAGATGCACTCTTGAAGAAACACTCAGATGCACTCTTGAAGAAACACTCAGATGCACTCTTGTAGCAACATTCAGATGCACTCTTGTAGAAACACTCAGATGCACTCTTGTAGAAACACTCAGATGCACTCTTGTAGAAACACTCGGATGCACTCTTGTAGAAACTCTCGGATGCACTCTTGAAGAAACACTCAGATGCACTCTTGAAGAAACACTCAGATGCACTCTTGAAGAAACACTCAGATGCACTCTTGTAGAAACACTCAGATGCACTCTTGTAGAAACATTCAGATGCACTCTTGTAGAAACACTCGGATGCACTCTTGAAGAAACACTCAGATGCACTCTTGAAGAAACACTCAGATGCACTCTTGAAGAAACACTCGGATGCACTCTTGAAGAAACACTCAGATGCACTCTTGAAGAAACACTCGGATGCACTCTTGAAGAAACACTCAGATGCACTCTTGAAGAAACACTCGGATGCACTCTTGAAGAAACACTCAGATGCACTCTTGAGGAAACATTCAGATGAATTCTTGAAGAAACACTCGATGCACTCTTGAGAAACACTCAGATGCACTCTTGAGAAACACTCGGATGCACTCTTGAAGAAACACTCAGATGCACTCTTGAAGAAACACTCAGATGCACTCTTGAAGAAACACTCAGATGCACTCTTGAAGAAACACTCAGATGCACTCTTGAAGAAACATAGATCACTCTTGAAGAAACACTCGATGCACTCTTGAAGAAACATCAGATGCACTCTTGAAGAAACACTCGGATGCACTCTTGAAGAAACACTCAGATGCACTCTTGAAGAAACACTGGATGCACTCTTGAAGAAACACTCAGATGCACTCTTGAAGAAACATCGATGCACTCTTGAAGAAACACAATCACTCTTGAAGAAACACTGAGCACTCTTGAAGAAACAAATCACTCTAGAAACCTGAAGGAAACATAGATGCACTCTTGAAGAAACAAATACACTCTTGAAGAAACAAATACACTCTTGAAGAAACAAATACACTCTTGAAGAAACAAATACACTCTTGAAGAAACAAATACACTCTTGAAGAAACAAATACACTCTTGAAGAAACAAGATAATTCTTGAAGAAAAGATACACTCTTGAAGAAACAAATACACTCTTGAAGAAACAAATACACTCTTGAAGAAACAATAATCTTGAAGAACAACACTCTTGAAGAACAAATACACTCTTGAAGAAACAATACACTCTTGAAGAAAATACACTCTTGAAGAAACAAATACACTCTTGAAGAAACAAATACACTCTTGAAGAAACAAATACACTTTGAAGAATACACTCTTGAAGAAAATAGTACACTCTTGAAGAAATAGATACACTCTTGAAGAACAAATACACTCTTGAAGAAAATATACACTCTTGAAGAAATAGATACACTCTTGAAGAAAATAGTACACTCTTGAAGAAATAAGGTAAACACTCTTGAAGAAATAGGTACACTCTTGAAGAAATAGGTACACTCTTGAAGAAATAGGTACAACTCTTGAAGAAATAGGTACACTCTTGAAGAAATAGGTACATTTGAAGAAATAGGTACACTCTTGAAGAAATAGGTACACTCTTGAAGAAATAGGTACACTCTTGAAGAAATAGGTACACTCTTGAAGAAATAGGTACACTCTTGAAGAAATAGGTACACTCTTGAAGAAATAGGTACACTCTTGAAGAAGCTGATATACACACTTTTGAAGAAAGAGTTATATACACTTTTAAAGAAACAAATATATACACTATTGAATAAATAGATACACTCTAGAAATAGCAGCTAGATACACTCCTTAAGAAACATATACATTCAAGAAGAAACAGTTAGATACACTGTTAAGAATATAAGAACATAAGAAAGAAGGACCACTGCAGCAGGCCTACTGGCCCATGCAGAGAGGTCCTGAAGTACTCTCAATACTTAAGACAATACTCACACCATAATAAAGGTCAGAGTCAGAATTCATCTTAAGACATACTAGCAAGAACAGTAGTCATGTCCAACTAAGCTACAGCCACCACGCACTGTGATTTATCTAACCTATTTTTAAAACTAACAACGTCTTAGCACTCTATGACACCCACGCATGTTTTATCTAACCTATTTAACTACCCTCTGAAGTCTCATTGTTCCACTCATCCACAACTCTATTACCAAACCAGTGCTTTCCTATATCCTTCCTGAACCTGATTTTTTCCAACTTAAAACCATTGCTGCGAGTCCTGTCTAGGCTAGATATTTTTAGAGCGCCATTTACATCCCCTTTATTTATTCCTGTTTTCCATTTATACACCTCAATCATATCTCCCTTAATTCTACGCCCTTCAAGAGAGTGCAGATTCAGGGCCCTCAGTCTATCCTCATAGGGAAGATTTCTGATACATGGGATCAACTTTGTCATCCTCCTTTGTATGTTTTCCAGAGCATTTATATCCACTCTGTAATACGGCCTAAATGAGGCCAAACCAAGGATATATAGAGTTGAAGAACAACCTGAGGTCTCCTATTATTTATACTTCTTGATATGAAGCCAAGGATTCTGTTAGCTTTATTGCGAACACTTATGTACTTTTGTCTTGATTTTAGATTACTGCTAACCAGAACTCCCAAATCCTTTTCACAATCAGTTTATATGTGGCATGGTTATTTTACTGTACAATGTTTAGAACTTTGCATTTGTCTATATTAAACTGCTTCTGCCACTTCCGACCACTGCATCAGTCTATTCAAATCTTCCTGGAGTGCTCTAATGTCCTCGTCAGAATGAATTCGACGGCCAATTTTGGTGTCATCGGCAAACTTGCTTATGTCGCTATTTTTTCCCTCTTCTATGTCGTTTATATAGATTGTGAACAACAAGGGGCCCAACACTGACCCCTGTGGAGCACCACTCATGACGCTTCCCAGCTCTGATTTCTCCCCATTTATGCAAACTCTCTGCTGGCTATCAGTCAACCACGCCTCTTTCCAGGAAAAAATTTCTTCTCCTATTCTGTGTGCCTCAATTTTCCTAAATATCATATTCATTACCATGATCTACCTCCTCAAATACCTTAGTGAAAAAAGTTAATAAATTCTTAAGGCAGGAACGCCCTTTTGTAAAACTGTGCTGAGATTCGTTGATCAATTTATGCTTTTCATGATGGCTACGAATTGCCTCGGCAATTATTGATTCCATAAATTTGGAGGTAAGGCTTATTGGTCTATAGTTCGAAGATAAGGACCTGTCACCTGCTTTGAAAATAGGTATTACATTTGCTATTTTCTACTTATCTAGCACTATGCCACTTTGTAGTGATATGTTGAAAAGATTAGCCAAAGGTTTGCTAAGCTCCTCTTTACATTCCTTTAGAACCCTTGCGTATAGTTGAAGAAATAGATACACTGTTGAAGAAACAGATACATTGTTCTAGAAACGGACACACTCTTGAAGAAACAGACACATTCTTGAAGAAACAGACACACTCTTGAAGAAACAGTTTCATATACCCTTCAAGGAACATATACACTTTTCAAATAACTGATACACTTTTGAAGAAACGTTCTCTCTTGAAGAAACGGGCAGATGCACTCATAAAGAAATTGTCAAATACACTCTTTAAGATACTGTAAGAGGCACGAAAAATCCAGTCACAATAACCTGGATGGACCAGTTCACCAAAACCCACACTAATGAGAGGACGCGTCTGACCACTTCTCGTCCCGTTCTGAACTGTTATCAAGTCTCAGTGATACTAGTAGTGGTAGCAGCAGTAGTAGTAGTAGCAGCAGTAGTAGTAGTAGAGCAGCAGTAGTAGCTAGTAGCAGCAGTAGTAGTAGTAGCAGCAGGCTAGTAGTAGAGCAGAGTAGCAGCAGCAAATACAGCAGCAGCAGCAGCAGCAGCAGCTAGCTAGCAGCAGCAGCAGCTAGTAGCAGCTAGCAGCGCAGCTAGAGCAGCAGACAGCAGCAGAGCAGCAGGCAGAGCAGCGTGTAGCAGAGCAGCAAGTCAGCAGTAGCAGCAGCAGTATGATGAGCACAGCACAGTAGCAGTAGAGCTAGCAGCAGTGTAAGAGCAGCAGTAGTAGTGTAGCAGCAGCAGTAGTCAGAGCAGCATGTAGCAGAGAGAGCAGCAGCAGTAGTAGTAGCAGCAGCAGTGAGCAGTAGCAGCAGCAGTAGCTAGTAGTAGCAGCACAGTGTAGTAGTAGCAGCATAGAAGCAGCAGAGCAGAGTAGCAGCAGTAGAGTGCAGCAGCAGAGTAGTAGCAGCAAAGCAACAGCAGCAGTAGTAGCAGCAGCAGCAGCAGTAGTAGCAGCAGCAGAGTAGTAGCAGTAATCAGCAGCAGTAGCAGCAGCAGCAGTATGTGCAGCAGCAGCAGTAGTAGCAGCAGCAGCAGCAGTAAGCAGCAGCAGCAGAGCAGTAAGCAGCAGTAGTGCAGATAGCAAGTAGACAGTAAGAGCAGTAGTGCAGAGTAGCAGCAAGCAGTAGTAAGTAGTAACAGAGAGTAGTAAAGAAGTAGCATAGTAGTAGTAGCAAGACAGTATCAGTGAAAGTAGAGAGATAGCAACAGTATTAGTAGCAGAATTAATAATAACAGTAGTACAGAAATAGTAGTAGTAGCATAATTAAAAGTAGTAAAAGTATTAATAGCAGTAATAGGAAAGGAAGCACGAAAGAAAATGTCGGAAGAGAGCAAAAGGCAAGAAAATGCAGGAGAGAGGTCAAGAGAAAAGAAGAGGAGGAGGAGGAGGAGGAGGAGGAGAAGGCAAGGTACATGCCCAGCACATTGATGTTGCCATCCCTACTCATCTTGAAATGATGTTATTCAAGCTATGCATTAACACTAGTACCTCTGTACTAGTATGTGCAATGTACAGACCTCAATGGCAACATGCAGACCCCATCAACTTCCTAATGGAAAATGTGGACTCCTTTCTGCTCCAACAGAAACTGTCAACATATCATAATTGTTGGTGACCTCAACCAACATCTTATACAGAGGGACTTTGATGACCTTCTTGCTGTGTTTGACATGAGAAACTTTGTTGATTTCCCTACTCACATCTCTGGCTCCTCCCTCGACCCATTAGTGAGTGATCTGGCAGAAGGTATAGTCACTTGTCAACCCCTTGGCTATGTTGGATCGTCTGACCACAAGGTTGTTTTTACGACACTTAAGATCCCAACAGAACGAGGTGAGGAGTCCACACGCACAACCTGGCTATAGGAAAGAGGTAATTGGCCAGCCCTTTGCTCTGAGCTCGCCATCACCACTTGGAATGCTCTTCTCCAAGGGGATGTTGACAACCAAATGAAAACCTTCACTGGGCACATCCTTAATTTACAACAAAAACACATTCCTCACCGGCAGTATGTGACAAAGCCTACAGATCAGCCTTGGTTTGGCTTTCGTTGTAGAGAGGCTGCTACTGCTAAGTACAAAGCATGGCGAAGGGATAAGAGACATCCTACTACCTGCTATGCAGGTTTCTGCATGAAATTTAAATATACGTAATATATAGCTATTGGAGAAGTGTGCCATAAATTTCATGTAATTAGAAAAAATAATAATAATAATGTAAAACCTTTAGATAAATGTAAATGATAATTTTAGAAATATGCTGTGCTTTTGGTGAATACTGTAAAGTAAGTTTAAGCTGTGAAATAAGGAAATCCAGCTAGGGATTTATTTTCCAAATGTTTGTGGTGAGGTAGTGGCGTCGCTTGGGGGAACACATGTGGCGGCATGGGTGAGCGGCTGGCGAGACGGAGCCTAGTTTCAGCTAAGTTTGTGATGTTGTATTCCCTTTTTGTGTAGCTAACTCAAGCCATAGGCACTTTTATGGTGTACCAGTACACACCCTGGGCTCGGACATGGTAGGGGCTCGGAAGGAAGAGTGTGAACTGAAGAAATAGGGGGAGATGTGTTCTGGATGAGGGTAGCGGTGGCTGGGCCGACCCCATAGGGACGCTGTTGTGTTTTTGAAGTGACAATCCGGCCGCCCTCTCCTTCTTGTACGGTTATTGAGGGGGTTTGGCTTATTGATATGTGAAGAGGTGTGTTTGGAATGTATATATTTTTAATATAAGTAAATAAATGTATTTTTGTATAAGTAGGAATTTTTGTGTGGAACCTTCTGATACCCTAACCCATTGAAGCACTAAACAATGGTTTAATATCAGCTGTATTTATGGGGATAGACCTGGAAGGCCTAGTTTTACATGTGTTTTGTGTAACTTTTACCCTTTGCCCTTAGACAAGGCATTAGGCCTCAGGTAAACTCCAATTTCTGCGTAACATGGGGGCCTGACCGTGAGGAAGATGTGAAGTTTTTTTTATCTTTTCAATGTACTTAGCGAGAGTCAGTGGACGTTGCCTTTCAAGGGTCTCACACTCGATGACCCTCTCAGCAGGTTCACTGACTGTCGCAAAGTAAATTTGCTAACTAATGTTCAAGGGTTTCTTTCCTCTTATGAATAATTTTGTTGATGTACTAGACACCACAGTTGTGAGTTTGTGGCTGTATTATATGATTCTTATGACCCTATGTGCCAAGGACACACCCATAATTGTAATTTTAATATCTTTGTATACGAACCTTTTGTATGACGTTACCCCTCATGATCTTTTCTTTGTAAACATGAGTCACCCACCCTGGGTTTTGCAAAATGATATGAGGGTTGGGGTAGTCTTGTTGCAGGGTAGAGCAGGGCAAGTAATGCCAGTCAGCTACTTTTCAGATAAATGTAACAGACACCAAGGACGCTATGCCACCATATCAAAGGAAGCTCTGTTTTAGTTCTGGGAGTGCTAACTTTCTTTTCTGTTTATGTAACAGGGTCTCTGCATCCTGTTATGGTCTCTAGTGACTACAATCCAGTACGTTTCCTTCACTTAATGAGGAACCACCCTCAGAGCCTCACTAGGTGGGCCTTGTTATTCCAACTTCTAAACCTGGTGATTCATTACATGAAGGGAATGGAGAATGTGGTTGCTGGTCCAGTGTTTTGTGTGTAAATAGTGTACACGATGTAGTGTATAGATCACTTATCTGTTCTTGTTTTGCAGTGATTTGCGGTAGACGAGTAGATGGAACCTTGGACCACCAAAAAGGAGAAGGGCAGGTTGAGCGGAGTTGGAGGTATCAGAATGCCCATTTGTGTGTTTTGGGGGTAGTCACATAAGGTGCCATGCCTAGGTAAGGTATGCTCCGGTTTTTTTTAGGTGCTGGCTGGTACGCCTCACCTGTGTTTTGGTGCTGGCTGGTATGCCTCACCTGTGTTTTATGTTGGTATAGGGGCTGTTGGACCTAATGTTTTGGGTGAACGTGGGGCTGGCGGTGATGCCCCCACTCTTTGGGTCATATCACATGATCCGGGGTGTTTTGCTTCTCCAGGACTTTTAATTTTTTTTTGGATCACCACTGGGGTGAGTCCAGGGTCCTTGGAATGACATGTAGGTGCCGGCATGGTAGGTCCACCTTTTTGAGGAGTCTTTGGTGATGACTCCAGTGTTTATGGCCACAGTCCCGCCAACAAAAATTTATGTGACTATTCACCCGGTTTTTGGGGCCTGATATTTTTCTCCTCTCCCATGCTCTCCTGATTCTCGTAGAGGTGTCATGGGGAACCAGTTTTGTTTATTAAAGATTGCTGTGAGATGGGGGTGGTTATGTGATCTTTCTTTCTACGTAGAATTTAATAAGTAAAAATTTTTTTCTTTCTTTTCATTACTCTTTGATAGTGTTCCTGTTTCAAGCGTTTGTGGTGTCATACATACTTTAAATCTGTCTTACAGCATTACTGACATGTGTCAAGATAGATGGGAAATCAATAGGTGTGATACTTAGCTCTTGTGTTTGTTATTAAATGGCACTTCTCAGGGTAGTATGTACAAAGTTCACTCTTTACATTATTATCATGTTTATTGTAATTTAGTAATACGCATCAATGCCAGTGTGTGGCCACCGCTGTGTTGTGATGGTGCCTTTTCCTAACATAGTTTTGTCAAAGCGTGACTGTGGGCTCGTTTAGCATAGAACTTGATCACTTTTATGTTAGGCGAGTTTCACATGTCCGCAATCTAATAGCCTCAGACTGTTAAAGTAATTTTACATATGAGCAGTGCCAAAAAGTCCATGATTGTGTGACTAATTCTCCAGTTATAATGTTTATGTTCATTTCCTTTTTTCCCCACCTTTTTGCCTAGCGGTGTTCGTGTGGACCCCCTTGCAGAGTGAGACCTATGGTCTAGGGGTGGGGGTGTTATGCAGGTTTCTGCATGACATTTAAATATACGTAATATATAGCTATTGGAGAAGTGTGCCATAAATTTCATGTAATTAGAAAAAATAATAATAATAATAATGTATAACCTTTAGATAAATGTAAATGATAATTTTAGAAATATGCTGTGCTTTTGGTGAATACTGTAAAGTAAGTTCAAGCTGTGAAATAAGGAAATCCAGCTAGGGATTTATTTTCCAAATGTTTGTGGTGAGGTAGTGGCGTCGCTTGGGGGAACACATGTGGCGGCATGGGTGAGCGGCTGGCGAGACGGAGCCTAGTTTCAGCTAAGTTTGTGATGTTGTATTCCCTTTTTGTGTAGCTAACTCAAGCCATAGGCACTTTTATGGTGTACCAGTACACACTCTGGACTCGGACATGGTCGGGGCTCGGAAGGAAGAGTGTGAACTGAAGAAATAGGGGGAGATGTGTTCTGGATGAGGGTAGCGGTGGCTGGGCCGACCCCATAGGGACGCTGTTGTGTTTTTGAAGTGACAATCCGGCCGCCCTCTCCTTTCTGTACGGTTATTGAGGGGGGTTGGCTTATTGATATGTGAAGAGGTGTGTTTGGAATGTATATATTTTTAATATAAGTAAATAAATGTATTTTTGTATAAGTAGGAATTTTTGTGTGGAACCTTCTGATACCCTAACCCATTGAAGCACTAAACAATGGTTTAATATCAGCTCTATTTATGGGGATAGACATGGAAGGCCTAGTTTTACATGTGTTTTGTGTAACTTTTACCCTTTGCTCTTAGACAAGGCATTAGGCCTCAGGTAAACTCCAATTTCTGCGTAACACTACCTATAACAGGAACTTGCACAGGAAAGCCTGTAGGCATATGGGATAATTTCAAAAGTGGGCTATCGCTAAATGGTAGGTGGGAGGTGGACACAAAAAGAAAGCTAGCATCAGGTAAAGTAGGCTCCAAAACCTGTTGGTCCCTGGTCAAGGACAGACACGGTTATCTGCCTGATGAACTCATTCCACCTCTATATCGACAGGATGGGACCACCTCTACTCGTAGCCAAGAGAAAGCGGACCTCTTTGTCAAACACTTTGCTATCAAAATGCAAGTTCCTGATCCAGCAAGAGACCCTCCTTGGCTAGCTGCAAGAAATGTGTCAAAACTGTCAATGGTGACAATAAGGCAGGATGAGGTGCATTTAATTCTTAAATCGCTTGACCAAGAAAAGGCTGTGGGCTCATACAAGTTGAGCCCAAGTTTGCTGAGATGTGCAGACCAGCTAACAGCACCTCTAACTCGCACCTTTCAGCACTGCCTAGTATAGTGTAAATGGCCTTCTCTGTGGAGAGAGGCAAATGTAGTCCCTGTGCCCAAAAAGAAGAGCAGAGCAGAAATCAGCAACGACAGACCAGTGTCACTCCTGTCAATCACTGGCAAGATCCTTGAGACAATAATCGCAAGGCAAATGATAGTTTTTTGACTACTACTCACTACTTTGTGACCGTCAATATGGCTTCAGGAAAGGTTACTCTGATGCTGATCTGTTGTTAAACCTCTCCACTAAATGGCACCAGTCACTGGATGAATCCAAAGTCAGCTGTGTGGTAGCACTTGACATTGCTTGTGCTTTCGACCGAATGTGGCACCAAGGCCTCCTGGTAAAACTGCAAGTATTGGGAATTGCAGGCTCTACGCTATGTCTCCTCAGTGATTACCTTCTTGGTAGATCTCTGAGGGTAGTTCTCAATGGAACAGAATCAGCAAGACATCCAATTGGGGCACGTGTTCTACAAGGAAGTGTGATGGGACCATTGTTAAGGAATGTCTACTTCAATGACCTTATTCATCTCATCCCAGAATCCCATGCATATGCAGACTGTACTCTGACATTTACTTATCAAAGAGAAGAAATGCCAGCTGCTCTAAGCTGCATCAATCACCAGCTAAGAGCTATATCAGCATGGGGAAAACGATGTAGGGTAAGTAAGTTAAGTTTATTCAGGTATACACAAATACAGTTACATAGATTATCATACATAGCAGCATATGTGTAGAGAACCCAGGATAACCCAAAAAAGTCAGAGAGTGTCTTATTTCCATTGGGGTCCTTTTGTTACCTTATCAATAATATTACATTAATATATAAAATCAAAGATGGCAGATAATAAATTATATGAAAAAGACACATAAAACAAATTATATAACATATTGAATAAAACTTGATCAAGACAGAATAGGTCACTTGCCAATTGGGGCAAGTGTTCCACAAGGAAGTGTGCTGTGACCATTGTTATGGAATGTCTACTTCAATGACCTTATTCATCTCATACCAGAATCCCATGCATATGCAGACGACT
Organism: Cherax destructor; assembly: GCA_009830355.1. NCBI lineage: Eukaryota > Metazoa > Arthropoda > Malacostraca > Decapoda > Parastacidae > Cherax > Cherax destructor. Next base: position 30,849 of record WNWK01019311.1, read on the forward strand.
GTACTCTGACATTTACTTATCAAAGAGAAGAAATGCCAGCTGCTCTAAGCTACATCAATCACCAGCTAAGAGCTATATCAGCTTGGGAAAACCGATGTAAGGTAACATTTGCACCTGAGAAAACACAAATGATGATGGTCTCTAGGCACCATGATGGTAATGCCGGAGCAGTATTAAGTATGAATGGGAGAGTGTTGGTACCTGGGGAAGAAGTTGATATCCTTGGGGTGAAATTTGACTCCAAACTGACCATGTAGAACCACGTTGTAAATCTTGCAAACAAGGCAACCAGGAAGCTTACAACACTTCGACATATCTCGCATCAGGGGATGCAAGATTCTGTATGATCAGGCACAAGTACGCTCACACCTTGATTATGCTCCACTTTCTTGGTTTGCCTTCCCCCCTTCACATCTGCGACTGCTTGGCAGAGTAGAGAACAGAGCAAGACGTCTCATCTCTCGCCTGGACCCATCCTGGATAGATCTGTCATTTCAGCAGAGCCTTCAACACAGGAGGGATGTGGGTGGCCTTACTGTCATGTACAAGGCCAACATTGTCAAAGTGTCACAATTGGCTCCACTTCGAGGACAGAGAGAAGCAAGCTTCTATACCACAAGACGGGCAGAAAGCAGCAACTTCACTCTGGCTGTACCCTTCTCCAGAACATCACTTCATCTGAGATCATTTATCCCCAGGATGACTCAAGTCTGGAACACATTCGTACAGCATTATGATGTCAACGAGATAAAGTCAGTTGATCAAATGAAAATGTTGGCCCACAGATGGCTCCAACTTCATCCTGTTCCATACTTGTATGTTTCATAACAATAAAAATGTTTTCAAATGAGCTGATGTAGGTAACAGCTTTTAGCTTGTCAATAAAGTTAGGGATCCTTAACCTAACCTTGTCAAACCCTGTGTAAAAAAAATAATGGTTGTCCAAGGCAACTGGTGCAAATTGCTGGCTGAACAAACACTGCAATGTTTGTTCAGTCAGTCAGTGCAGTGGAGGGAGCTGTTAGGGTTTTAAACTAGAAATAATTGGAAGTATGTTTTTTTTTGCGGGAAAGCAATGAAATATGGTTCAATAGAATTAGGCGAGATGAATTATCAGGATAATATATTGTGAATTTTGAGGATGCCAGTTATAGGCAGAATGAGGAAGATTAATGGTGAATATTATTAAGCCAGTGACAATAAGTGATAAGTACAGCAATAAAGATAGTCGGGGAGCAGATGTGTGCAGGGAGAGGAAAAAAATGAGAGGGTTTCTTAATTCATATTATACAAACAGTGACAGTACTACAGACAAGATGGTCGAGATGAGATTAGCTGCAAGTGCCGGTAACAATGACATATTTGCCATAACAGAGCCGTGGTTTAATATGACGGATCGGGATATGCCACATGATTGTCACCGGTCATTGGGTTTATCAGTCAAATCAATTGAATAAATGGTGGAAGAAATGAATGATAAACTGAGATAATCAATCTCTCAGCCTTGATATAAGGTGTTTATTAACTCTGCTTTAATAGTCCTAAAACAGATAAGCGAGGATGGTGACTTATTTACTGGAATCATGTGGAAAGTGCAAATGGAAGAAGAATTATGCCAACAGGTTATATGAGTTTAACTAAGAGTTGTAAAAAAATTCTTTGTGCCAAGATTTCAAGAGGTTGCTGTGTCAAACTATGTATCATAATTATAATGATATAAAAAAATCCGATAAGTAAATGAACGAGACACTTGTTCATCACCTAGTATAGCCTAACCTGACTTAGGTCAGAATAGCCTAAGCCAACTTAAGCTAGCTAAACTTGGTTACCAAAACCTTGCTTAACCGAATGTAGCATCACCTACGTTATCCTAACCTAACCTAACGCAACCTAACCTAAATTTTTCTAACCTAACCAAACCTTACATAACTCACCGTTACCTATCATAACCAGCCTAGCCTAGCATAGCGTAACCTAACCTAACATCTCCTACGGAAATATCTAACTTTAGCCTAAATGTTATTAGTTAAAATTCTAGATATTTATTTACTTCATTTTAAATCTTGTACCTGCAAGATTTTATTTGTTTGGATGTTAATTATAACTAAAATTTATACAAGGAATGTCTCTATTCACTGAAAGTGGTGAAGTTTTCACTCTTGATATGCTAATTTCATCTGTCTCTGTCTAGTTAACATTACCAGGAGGAGAGATTTGAAACACCTATTCCCCCTCCCTGCCCCCCCCAAAAAAAAACCCACTTACTTCAGCTAGTCGCGTGTGTACACCGACTCCCGTGGTCGGACCCACACACGTCTCCAGGTTGTGCTGACAATGATAAAAAGTAATACCAAGTTAGGAGGACCACACTTGAAAGTTAGCAAGAGAGAGTCCCTGGGTTGCTACCTTCTTGGCTTCAATTGAAGCTGTTGGACCACATGTCGTGAGTTGCTTGTAAAGGCATGAAGACGATGGTGATGCCTGGGTGGTGTGAAACTTGCTCAATGTAACATACATGGTTCAATAATTTTTCTTATTTATATATTTTTACTGGAATTTATAAATTTAGAAATGTAATTTATTAGGCAACCGGATCCTGGATTTAATGATAATGTATTTTCTGTCAACGTGTTCAACTTGGAGTGGTTGCGGCTTCCCCTAAATAGCAAGATAACAAGAATAATATATGATGGCAGCAACAGAACAATGGTGGACATGCTAGCTGAACTGGTCAGCAGGTACCATGAAAGCAGTGAAAGGTTATTGGTCATGGGGGAAAATTGACTGAGGGACTATGATGTTGAGGGGGTAATTATTACGGAGTACTAAAAAAAAACAACAGATGAGGTGTGGGAGAGTTAGTACGCGTAGGAAGGCTGCTGGGTGAAGTCGTCATGGGTTGGCGTTAGGGAGTGGGTGGTTTGGTGAGTTTTTTTTTTTTTAAGGCCCTAGTGTGTGGAAGGGTCTGTGTTGGAGAGTATAACATTTTAACTGTAGGCTAAGTAGCCTGCAGGAAAGGGGGGTGTCATGGAGCCTCCCTGTTTATAAATGTTCATTTAGTGAACTGGAGTGTGGTGGTTTTTTGTAGTAGGTTATAAGTTGTATATAATTTACTTTAATATATAGACTTATTTTTATATATATGAGTTTTTGTCCTTCCTTCCTAAATTAATATTGATTAACATATAATTGTATGCTGGCCCTAGAGTTGCTGTGTTTTTTCAGTGTAATTTAAATGGCCCTAGACAGCAGACTGAGCAGCCATTTAGGAGCCACGACCTTTGTATTTAAGTTACGATGCCGAAGTCGTAACAGTAATAAAGAACTTCATGTGACAAGATATTAGGAATACTACCAAGGGGAGAGATGGGAATGAACCAGCAAGGCTGGTATCACCCTGAGCGCTTCCAGTACAGGTAATCTTAGTTAAGAAAGGCCTCTGGGTGCTAATGACCACATGATCGTGAGTTTCGAATATTTTGCGGAGCAGTGGAAAGTGAAGCAGTAAGAGAAAGATGTGAGAAGTCTATCACATGAGACACACATCAAACAAATAATTGCTGCACAAATGCGTGTTTGATAAAGCTAAAAATAGCTTTTAAACAGTGTGAACGAAATCATACTTTTTTTTTATTTGGTCTAATTTCAATGAGATTTTCACAGTGATTTATAAAGCTTTTAAAAACCTATACACTGTGTTTGTTGTGACTTTTTGCCTTTAAGTTAGATAGAAAAAAAATAAATTGTGCCAAATTTTAAGGATCACAAAACTTTCCTTTTTCTACAAAACTGGAAGATGTACAATGCTGTAGTTGACATCAGATGAAAGATAAAGACTATATAATTGTTAACTCAGTCTTTTTTAGCGAAAATGTCAGTAGATTCTATAATAAAAAATGTTGAATTAATTTATTTTTTTTGTGGGAAAAAAAATAATAAAAACAAAGCTGTAAAAGATATCGGAAATCCTGCCAGGGTGTTTGAGAGCCATCATCATTTCTCAATAATGTGTGCAAAAATCATGACAATCCTATTAATACTTTTCGCCAAAAATGGAACACAATGTCAATAACTTATTTCTGAGTTATTCATATATTTTTCTTTAAAACTCTATGGATACGGCGCGCCAAATGTCAGCGTGTTACACACGTCAACACTTGTTGAGACCCCAGAGGCCACTGAGGTGGCATGAGTCCCTGCACTTGAATGGAGGCATCAGAGATGTTGCTATGTAGTGTATTTTGAATGAAACAATCATAAAAATCATAATTTTTGGAGAGAAAGAGAAAAAATAACTCCCTAATTGCCAACATAAATTATTTATGACAGCAAGAACAAAAAAATTACATTTAAGGAAATACATACTTAGAAATATGATATAAACAAGATGATTACACCAAAATGTTGCCAGAATTATGCACTGTGTTTTTTTTTTGGTAAGAAAACTTTTTTTTTTTTATAATTTTCCTTTCCTAATCACTCAAAAAAGGGTTGTGCCTCTCTTCACATTACTATACATCATGTACATCAGGTCCATATTGGAGTATGCAGCACAAGTATAAAACCCACATCTGGTCAAGCATATTAAGAAAATAGAGAAAGTGCATTGGTTTCCAACAAGACTAGTTTCGGAGCCAATGGAAATGTCTTATGTGGAGAGGAGGACTGGGGGAAGATATGATAACAACGTACAAGAAACGGAGAGGAACTGAAAAGGAGAATAGGTACAGAATGTTGAAGTGATGGGAAACAGGAACAAGAGGGCACAGCTGAAAGATGAAAACTCAGATGAGGTATAGAGATGTTGCGAAATATTTTTTCAGCTATAGAGTTATCACAAAGTAACATAAGCTAGTGAGCGAAGTTGTAGACGCAGGTAAGATAAGGGTCTTGTCTTTATAAGATAAGAGAGTGTTGACCTTGTGGCAGTCAGCGGAGTTAGGAGCTGTGACACATACAATCACAAACACACATAGGCAGGAGCTATGAATCGACCCCTGCAACCACAAATAGGTGAGTACACACACACACACACACACACACACACACAAACAAATACTAAGGGGTATGTCCTACGAGGAGAGGTTAAGGGAAATCGACCTGACGACACTGGAGGACAGGAGAGATAGGGGGGACATGATAACGACATATAAAATACTGAGAGGAATTGACAAGGTGGACAGAGACAGAATGTTCCAGAGATGGGACACAGCAACAAGGGGACACAGTTGGAAGTTGAAGACTCAGATGAATCACAGGGATGTTAGGAAGTATTTCTTCAGTCACAGAGTGGTCGGGAAGTGGAATAGTTTAGTAAGCGATGTAGTCGAGGCAGGTTCCATACATAGCTTTAAGAAGAGGTATGATAAAGCTCATGGCGCAGGGAGAGTGACCCAGTAGCGGCCAGTGTAGAGGCGGTGCCAGGAGCTATGTCTCGACCCCTGCAACCACAACTAGGTGAGTAAAACTAGGTGAGTACACACACACAAACACACGCACACGCGCACACACACACACACATACACACAAAAATAAACACACACACACAAGCATACACACACATAAACACACACACACACACACACACACACACACACACACACTCACACACACACTCACACACACACATACACACGTATGCACATACACACAATCACATACACACACACACACACACACACACACACACATTCACAAACACACACAAACACACACACACACGCACGCATATACACACAATGATGTTAGGAAGTGGAACAATCTGGAGAGTGATGAAGTGGAGGCAGGATCCATACATAGCTTTAAGAAGAGGAATGATTACGCTCACGGAGCATGGAGAGAGTGGACCTAGTAGCGGCCATTGAAGAGGCGGAAGCAGGAGCTATGCCTAAACCCCTGCAACCATAATTAGATGAATACAATTATGTGAGTACACAAATACAGTTCTACAAAGGAAGCTGAAGGTATGGTATACCAACACAGTCGGGTAGGAGATGTGTGGATCAAGTGTTTACAATGAAGCATATATGTGAACAGTATTTAGATAAAGGTAGGGAAGTTTTCATTGCAATTATGGATTTAGAAAAGGCGTATGATAGAGTGGATAGGGGAGCAATGTGGCAGATGTTGCAAGTGTATGGAATAGGTAGTAAGTTACTACATGCTGTAAACAGTTTTTATGAGGATAGTGAGGCTCAGGTTAGGGTGTATAGTAGAGAGGGTATAAGTAGGTCTTAGACAGGGATGTGTAATGTCACCATGGTTGTTTAATATATTTATAGATGGGTTGTAAAAGAGGTAAATGCTAGTGTGTTAGGGAGAGGGGTGGAACTAAATTATAAGTAATCAAATACGAAATGGGAGTTGACACAGTTACTTTTTGCTGATAATACTGTGCTTTTGGGAGATTCTAAAGAAAAGTTGCAAAGGTTAGTGGACGAGTTTGGGAGGGTGTGTAAAGGTACAAAGTTGAGAGTAAACAAAGATATGAGTATAACATTGGAGAGAGGGAGTATGGAAGAAGTAAATGTTTTCAGGTATTTGGGAGTTAACTTGTCAGCGGATGGGTTTATGAAGGATAAGGTTAACCATAGAACTGCCACCATCACTCACCCATTAATACTGCCACCATCACTCACCCATTAATAATGCCACCACCATTCATTGTCAGAAGGAATCAATCTGAACATAACGAAAAATATATGCATAATTGATTTTAAGAAATATTAAATAAATTTGAACTGACCTATGCTATACATAGGAGACTAACTAAAAAAAATCCACTAGATTAAATTCGGTTATGTGAGAGCTCCAAGCAATGTTTGGTCAAAAATAAAACATTTTATATCACTTAATAAAAACGTATCTGTCTAAAAAGATTTTTTTTTGGAAAAGTACAATATATATATATATATATATATATATATATATATATATATATATATATATATATGATGGGGTCCACCTCTGGTACAAATTGTGGGACCCATAGCCTCGGAGAAGTGGATAAAAAGGCTTCAAGGAAGAATATTTGGATTTCTTCCTGATGCCATTTGAATATTCCACTTCTCCTACCACCCCATCTTTTATTTTTTTTTTTTTTACCAATAGGTATGTTTTATTACATAATATGGTACAAAATATTTGAGAGATACATTGTTGATATAAAGATGGCATATACAGTACACGAGGTGAGAGATACATGTCTAGTACATATTGTTACA
>WNWK01019312.1:0-10000 GCA_009830355.1 Cherax destructor
CTACCAGACTCAACAAGAAGACCAGATAGCCCCAGAAGACCAGTACAGTAACACAGAAGACAAGTAAGAAACCCAAAAAAGTCGTAACCAGAAGACCAGTACAGTAACCCAGAAGACCAGTGCAGAACCCAGAAGACCAGTGCAGTCCCAGAAGACCAGTAACAAAACACAGACCAGTCAGTAGTAAACAGAAGACCAGTCAGTCCCAGAAGACCAGTGCAGCCAGGACCAGTACAGTAACCCAGAAGATCGGGCAGTAACCCAGAAGACCAGTACATCAACACGGGAAGAAGCATTTCCCCAAAGAAGACCAGTACATCAACACAGAAGACCAGCACATGAACAGAAGCCAGACATAACACAGAAGACCAGTACAAACACAGAAGACAAGTACATAAAACAGAAGACCAGTACAGTAACACAAAGCACGTGCAGTAACCACAAGACAACAGTAACCGAAGACCAGTACGGGTAACCCAGAAGACCAGTGCAACCCGAAGACCGTCATCAACACAAAAACAAGTACAGTAACACAGAAGCCAGACAGTTCCAGAAGACCAGTGCAGAAACTAGAAAAATTTCAGAACACAGAAGACCTCGAAGACTTCAAAAAGGCAAAAAATGACATGCCCATGCACTCCGCTCCAGGCCCAACTCATGGAACTCCGTGTTCATCAAGAACTGCAAGAACCCCCTATCACTGTTTAACATCCTATGGAGAGGGCATGGACACTGGGATCGTCCCTCAGCTACTAAAAACAACAGACATAGCCCCACTCCACAAAGGGGGCAGTAAAGCAATACAAAGAACTACAGACCAATTGCGCTAACGTCCCATATCATAAAAATCTTTGAAAGAGTTCTAAGAAGCAAGATCGCCACCCATCTTGATACCCATCAATTGCACAACCCAGGACAGCATAGGTTTAGAGCAGGCCGCTCCTGTCTGTCCCAACTACTGGACCACTACGACAAGGTCCTGGATGCTCTAGAAGATAAACAGAATGCAGATGTTATTACACAGATTTTGCAAAAGCCTTTGACAAGTGTGACCATGGTGTAATAACACACAAAATGCGTGATAAAAGAATAACAGGAAACTTGGTAGATGGATCTATAATTTCCTAACACGTAGAAACAAAGAGTAGTAGTCAACAGAGTAAAGTCTGAGGCAGCTACTGTGAAAGCTCTGTTCCACAAGGCACAGTACTTGCTCCCATCTTATTCCTCATCCTCATATCAGACATTGACAGGGATATAAGCCACAGTGCTGTGTCTTCCTTTGCAGATGACACCCGAATCTGTATGACAGTGTCCACCGTTGAAGACACTGCAAGAATCCAAGCAGACATAAACCAAATCTTTAAATGGGATGCAGAAAACAATATGAAGTTCAATGATGAGAAATTTCAATTACTCAGATACTGAAAACGTGAAGAAATTAAAATCTCATCGGAGTACAAAACTAATTCCAACCACACAATAGAGCAAAAAACTAATGTCAAAGACCTGGGAGTGATCATGTCAGGGGATCTCACCTTCAAGGACAATAACAATGTAGCAATTGCATCTGCTCGAAAAATGACAGGATGGATAATGAGAACCTTCAAAACAAGGGATCCCAAGCCCATGTTGACACTTTACAGATCGCTTGTTCTATCTAGGCTGGAATATTGCTGCACACTAACTGCACCTTTCAAGGCGGGTGAAATTGCTGACCTTGAAAATGTGCAGAGAACCTTCACCGCACGCTATAAACCACCTCAACTACTGGGAACGCTTGAAGTTCCTAAACCTGTACTCTCTAGAACGCAGGCGGGAGAGATACATTATAATATACACATGGAAAATTCTCGAGGGCTTAGTACCAAACTTGCACACAAAAATCACTCCCTACGAAAGCAAAAGACTCGGCAGGCGATGTAACATCCTCCCAATGAAGAGCAGGGGTGCCACTAGCACGTTGAGGGACAACACAATAAGTGAGAGGGGCCCAAGATTGTTCAACTGCCTCCCAGCATACATCAGGGGGATTACCAAAAAGCCCCTGGCTGTCTTCAAGCAGGCAGTGGACAGGCACCCCAAGTCGGTACCTGATCAGCAGGGCTGTGGTTCGTACGTTGGACTGCGTGCGGCCAGCAGTAACAGCCTGGTTGATCAGGCTCTGGTCCAACAGGAGGCCTGGTCAAAGACCGCCGCGGGGCGTTGACCCCTGGAATTCTCCTCCAGGTAGAGTACAACACAGAAGACCAGCACATCAACACAGAAGACCAGCACATCAACACGAAGACCAGCAACACAGAGACAAGCACACAGAAGACCAGTTACAGATAACACAGAAGACAGTACAGTAACACAGAAGACCAGTACAGTAAGACCAGACAGTACATAAGACCAGTACAGTAACCAAGAAGACCAGTACAGACACAGAAGACCAGTACAGTAACCAGACAGCATCCAGAAGACCAGCATAACCCAGAAGACCAGTACATCAAACAGGACCAGACAACACAGAAGAAAATGTAACAGAAGACCATCACATAACACAGAAGACCAGTAGTAACACAGAAGATACAGTAACACAGCATAACACAGAAGACCATCACATCAACACAGAAGACCAGACAGTAACACAGAAGACCAGTGCAGTAACACAGAAACAGCACATCAACACAGAAGACCAGTACAGTAACACTGAAGACAAGATAGTAATACAGAAGACCAGAGAAACACAGAAGACCAGTACAGTAACACAAAGACAGTACAGTAACACAAGACCAGCACAGTAACACAGAAGACCAGTACAGTAACACAGAAGACCAGTCAGTAACACGAAGACAGTACAGTAACAGAAGACCAGTCAGCACAGAAGACCAGTACAGTAACACAGAAGACCAGTCAGAAACAGAAGACCAGCACAGAACACGAGAAGACCAGTACAGTAACACGAAGACCAGTACAGTAACACAGAAGACCGAGTACAGTAACACAGAAGACCAGTACAGTAACACAGAAGACCAGTACAGTAACACAGAAGACCAGTCGTACAAAGACCAGTACAGTAACACAGAAGACCAGGACAGTAACGAGGATGACCAGTGCAGTAACACAGAAGACCAGTACAGTAACCCACAAGACCAGTGCAGTAACCCACAAGACCAGTGCAGTAACCACAGGACCAGTGCAGTAACCCACAAGACCAGTACAGTAACCACAAGACCAGTGCAGTAACCCACAGACCAGTGCAGTAACCCACAAGACCAGTGCAGTAACCCACAAGACCAGTGCAGTAACCCAGAAGACCAGACATCAACACAGAAGACCAGTACAGTAACACAGAAGACCAGACAGTAACCAGATGACCAGTCAGTAACTCCAGAAGACCAGTACAGTACCCCTCACAGAGACCAGTGCAGTAACCCACAAGACCAGTGCAGTACCACAAGACCAGTGCAGTAACCCACAAGACCAGTGCGTAACCCAAGACCAGCCATCAAAGAGCCAGTACGTAACGAGAGTGCAGTAACCCAGAAGACCAGTGCAGTAAAACAGAAGACCAGTACAGTTACACAGAAGACCAGTGCAGTAACCCAGAAGACCAGAAGGGCTCTGCGGCCCTTTCTTTACCTTCCCTTCTTGCAGATGGACCCTCCTTTAATCCTGACTCTCTTGTTGACTTTTTGACAGAAACTGACTTACTACACAAACTCTGAAGATTATACCTCTAGCACCTCCCTCAGTCCCTTCTACCTCGATCTCTTGCTACCCTCCATCCCTGCACTATCCACCATCATCTTGCACTCCATACCCTACTAATCGTCCATCTCCCTCTTACAACCCACTCTCCCTGCATCCTACAATAACCTGCAGCGCTGTATAACCCCTGTGGTTTAGCGCTCCTATTTCATTATAATAATAGTAATAATACTGGTCTTCTGGGTTACTGTACTGGTCTTCTGTGTTACTGTACTGGTCTTCTGTGTTACTGTACTGGTCTTCTGCATTACTACACTGGTCTTCTGTGTTGATGTGCTTGTCTTCTGTGTTATTGTACAAGTCTTCAGTGTTAATGTACTGGTCTTCTGTGTTACTGTACTGGTCTTCTGTGTTGGTCTTCTGGGTTACTGTACTGGTCTTCTGTGTTACTGTACTGGTCTTCTGTGTTACTGTACTTTTCTTTTGTGTTACTGCACTGGTCTTCTGTGTTACTGCACTGGCCTTCTGTGTTACTGCACTGGTCATCTGTGTTACTGTACTGGTCTTCTGTGTTACTGTACTGGTCTTCTGTGTTGATGTACTGGTCTTCTGTGTTACTGTACTGGTCTTCTGTATTGATGTGCTGGTCTTCTGTGTTGATGTGCTGGTCTTCTGTTTTACTGTACTGGTCTTCTGGGTTACTGCACAGGTCTTCTGGGTCACTGCACTGGTCTTGTGGGTTACTGCACTGGTCTTGTGGGTTACTGACTGGTCTTGTGGGTTACTGTACTGGTCTTCTGGTTACTGCACTGGTCATCTGGGTTACTGTACTGGTCTTCTGTGTTACTGTACTGGTCTTCTGTGTTGATGTGCTGGTCTTCTGAGTTTCTGCACTGTTGATGATGGTCTTCTGGTCTGTACTGTATTCTGGTCTTTGATGCTGTTACTGTACTGGTCTTCTTGTGTGTTACTGGTCTTCTGGTTACTGACTGTCTCTGTGTTGATGTCTTCTTGTGTATGTCTGGTCTTTTGTTACTGACTGGTCTTCTGTGTACTGTCTGGTCTTCTGTGTTGATGTGCTGGTCTTCTGTGTTGATGTGCTTGGGTTACTGTACTGGTCTTTGGTTACTGTACTGGTCTTTGTGTTATGACTGGTCTTGGGTTACTGACTGGTCTTTGGTTACTGTACTGGTCTTCTGTGTTACTGCATGGTCTCTGGTTACTGTACTTGGTACTGTCTGGTTTCTGTTTTGTCTGTCTTCTGTTCTGCACTGGTCTTCTGGTGTACTGTACTGGTCTTCTGTTTACTGTACTGGTCTTCTGTGTTGATGTGCTGGTCTTCTGGGTTTGCACTGGTCTTCGTTCTGATGCCTGTTTACTGCACTGGTCTTGTTTATGTGGTTGTACTGCACTGGTCTTCTGTGTTACTGACTGGTCTTGTGTTATGTACTGGTCTTCGTGTTCTGTACTGGTCTTCTGTATTACTGTACTGTCTTCTGGTTACTGTACTACTGGTCTTCTGTGTTATGTCTGGTCTTCTGTGTTACTGACTGGTCTTCTGTGTTACTGTACTGGTCTTCTGTGGTTACTGTACTGGTCTTCTGTGTTACTGTACTGGTCTTCTGTGTTACTGTACTGGTCTTCTGGTTACTGTACTGGTCTTCTGTGTTGATGTACTGTCTTCTGTGTTACTGTACTGGTCTTCTGTGTTACTGCTTACTGGTCTTCTGTGTTATGACTGGTCTTCTGGGTTACTGTACTGGTCTTCTGTGTTACTGTACTGGTCTTCTGGGTTACTGTACTGGTCTTCTGTGTTGATGTACTGGTCTTCTGGTTACTGTACTGGTCTTCTGTTACTGTATCTGGTCTTCTGTGTTATGTACTGGTGTTCTGTGTTACTGTACTGGTCTTCTGTGTTACTGCACTGGTCTTCTGTGTTACTGCACTGGTCTTCTGTGTTACTGTACTGGTCTTCTGTGTTGATGTGATGGTCTTCTGGGTTACTGTACTGGTCTTCTGTGTTGATGTGCTTGTCTTCGGTGTTGATGTACTGGTCTTCTGGGTTACTGTTCTGGTCTTCTGGGTTACTGCACTGGTCTTCTGGGTTACTGTACTGGTCTTCTGTGTTACTGTACTGGTCTTCTGGGTTACTGTACTGGTCTTCTGTGTTGATGTACTGGTCTTCTGGGTTACTGTACTGGTCTTCTGTGTTACTGTACTGGTCTTCTGGGTTACTGTACTTGTCTTCTGGGTTACTGTACTGGTCTTCTGTGTTGATGTACTTGTCTTCTGTGTTACTGTACTGGTCTTCTGTGTTACTGTACTGGTCTTCTGTGTTGATGTGCTGGTCTTCTGGGTTACTGTACTGGTCTTCTGTGTTACTGTACTTGTTTTCTGTTTTGATGTACTTGTTTTCTGTGTTGATGTACTGGTCTTCTGGGTTACTGCACTGGTCTTCTGTGTTACTGTACTGGTCTTCTGTGTTACTGTACTGGTCTTCTGTGTTGATGTACTGGTCTTCTGTGTTGATGTGCTGGTCTTCTGTGTTACTGTACTGGTCTTCTGTGTTGATGTAATGGTCTTGTGGGTTACTGTACTGGTCTTGTGGGTTACTGCACTGGTCCTGTGGGTTACTGCACTGGTCTTGTGGGTTACTGTACTGGTCTTCTGTGTAACTGTACTTGTCTTCTGTTTTACTGTACTGGTCTTCTGTGTTGATGTACTGGTGTTCTGTGTTACTGTACTGGTCTTCTGTGTAACTGTACTGGTCTTCTGTTTTACTGTAATGGTCTTCTGTGTTGATGTGCTGGTCTTCTGTTTTACTGTACTGGTCTTCTGTGTTGATGTACTGGTGTTCTGTGTTACTGTACTGGTCTTCTGTGTTGATGTGCTGGTCTTCTGTGTTGATGTGCTGGTCTTCTGGGTTACTGCACTGGTCTTCTGTGTAACTGTACTGGTCTTCTGTTTTACTGTAATGGTCTTCTGTGTTGATGTACTGGTGTTCTGTGTTACTGTACTGGTCTTCTGTGTTGATGTGCTGGTCTTCTGTGTTGATCTGCTGGTCTTCTGGGTTACTGCACTGGTCTTCTGTGTAACTGTACTGGTCTTCTGTTTTACTGCACTGGTCTTCTGGGTTACTGCACTGGTCTTCTGTTTTACTGTACTGGTCTTCTGTGTTGATGTGCTGGTCTTGTGGGTTACGGCACTGGTCTTGTGGGTTACTGCACTGGTCTTGTGGGTTACTGCACTGGTCTTGTGGGTTACTGCACTGGTCTTGTGGGTTACTGCACTGGTCTTGTGGGTTACTGCACTGGTCTTGTGGGTTACTGTACTGGTCTTCTGGGTTACTGCACTGGTCATCTGGGTTACTGTACTGGTCTTCTGTGTTACTGTACTGGTCTTCTGTGTTGATGTGCTGGTCTTCTGGGTTACTGCACTGGTCTTGTGGGTTACTGCACTGGTCTTGTGGGTTACTGCACTGGTCCTGTGGGTTACTGCACTGGTCTTGTGGGTTACTGTACTGGTCTTGTGGGTTACTGCACTGGTCCTGTGGGTTACTGCACTGGTCTTGTGGGTTACTGCACTGGTCTTGTGGGTTACTGTACTGGTCTTCTGTGTTACTGCACTGGTCATCCTCGTTACTGTCCTGGTCTTCTGTGTTACTGTACTGGTCTTCTGTGTTACTGTACTGGTCTTCTGTGTTACTGTACTGGTCTTCTGTGTTACTGTACCGGTCTTCTGTGTTACTGTACTGGTCTTTTGTGTTACTGTACTGGTCTTCAGTGTTGATGTGCTGGTCTTCTGTTTTCTGCACTGGTCTTCTGTGTTACTGTACTGGTCTTCTGTGTTACTGTACTGGTCTTCTGTGTTACTGTACTGGTCTTCTGTGTTACTGTACTGGTCTTCTGTGTTACTGTACTGGTCTTCTGTGTTACTGTACTGGTCTTCTGTGTTACTGTACTGGTCTTCAGTGTTTCTGTATTGGTCTTCTGTATTACTATACTTGTCTTCAGTGTTACTGTACTGGTCTTCTGTGTTGATGTGCTGGTGTTCTGTGTTACTGCACTGGTCTTCTGTGTTACTGTACTGGTCTTCTGTGTTGATGTGATGGTCTTCTGTGTTGATATGCTGGTGTTCTGTGTTACTGCACTGTTCTTCTGTGTTACTTTACTGGTCTTCTGTGTTGATGTGATGGTCTTCTCGGTTACTGTACTGGTCTTCTGTGTTGATGTGCTGGTCTTCTGTGTTGATGTACTGGTCTTCTGGGTTACTGTACTGGTCTTCTGGGTTACTGTACTGGTCTTCTGGGTTACTGTACTGGTCTTCTGTGTTACTGTACTGGTCTTCTTGGTTACTGTACTGGTCTTCTATGTTGATGTACTGGTCCTCTGGGTTACTGTACTGGTCTTCTGTGTTACTGTACTGGTCTTCTGTGTTACTGTACTGGTCTTCTGTGTTACTGTACTGGTCTTCTGGGTTACTGTACTGGTCTTCTGTGTTGATGTACTTGTCTTCTGTGTTACTGTACTGGTCTTCTGTGTTGATGTGCTGGTCTTCTGTGTTGATGTGCTGGTCTTCTGTGTTGATGTACTGGTCTACCTGGAGTCTACCTGGAGAGAATTCCAGGGGTCAACGCCCCCGCGGCCCGGTCTTTGACCAGGCCTCCTGTTGGACCAGAGCCTGATCAACCAGGCTGTTACTGCTGGCCGCACGCAGTCCAACGTACGAACCACAGCCCTGCTGATCAGGTACCGACTTGGGGTGCCTGTCCACTGCCTGCTTGAAGACAGCCAGGGGCTTTTTGGTAATCCCCCTGATGTATGCTGGGAGGCAGTTGAACAATCTTGGGCCCCTCTCACTTATTGTGTTGTCCCTCAACGTGCTAGTGGCACCCCTGCTCTTCATTGGGAGGATGTTACATCGCCTGCCGAGTCTTTTGCTTTCGTAGGGAGTGATTTTTGTGTGCAAGTTTGGTACTAAGCCCTCGAGAATTTTCCATGTGTATATTATAATGTATCTCTCCCGCCTGCGTTCTAGAAACCTCATGTTCGGAAACCTCATGTTCGGAAACCTCATGTTCGGAAACCTCATGTTCGGAAACCTCATGTTCGGAAACCTCATGTTCAGAAACCTCATGTTGGGAAAGAAGGTTGTGTACTTGTTCTTTGAGATGATGAGGGAAGAGGTTTTGCTTGTTGCACATTTAGGTGAACAAGGCAGATGTTTCTCTCCTTGGAGACGGAAGTCATCAACCAAGACGTTTTCCTCTATGATTTTTAATTTTCTTAATTTTTTTATATTCTTTGTTGTTCTTTCATCTCTTTTATTTTCTTTTTTTCTCCGTCTTCTTTTTATTGTTATTTCTTCCTTCATACTTTTTGTTTGTTTATTTATTGCTCTTTATTTTTCTTCTCACGTCTTTGTTTTTCCTTCCTCTTCTTTTTCTTATATCTTCCTTTTTCTATTGTTCTTTCTCTCTCTTTCTTCCTTGTCTTCCTCTTCTTTTCTTCTTGTCTTTTCTTCCTTTTCCGTTTCTTGGCCAACAGCACAAGAGAGTTTATAATACATAAGTTATACCTGCTGACACACCTAGAGAAAACCACAAGTGCTATTAGGAGACACTAAAGAAAATAGAGAGAGAGAGAAAGAAAAGAGATAGATAGAGAGAACAATAACAGTGCTGGAGTGTAGTGACGGGACTGACCCCCCGAAGTGACCGACCCTACTAATACCCACGCTCCCAATCCCAGAATACTACCCCCCATTCCCCCAAATACCCAGCCGGGTGGCATGTGTACCCTGACTGTGAAACAATCACAGCTGGTTACCCACAATCCTCCCTCCTGCTGGTTAAGGGGGTTTGAAGACTATCCACTACACGAGGGTAATAGATTAATGGGTTAAAGGAATGGCTAATATAAAATTACCCAGAGGGCGTCTGGGTAATTTTATATTACGATGAACCATGCCACACTGACAGTGCACGAGCCTTGATAGTTTCAAGACGATCTGATAAATCGTTCTCAAGTTATAAACGTCAGAATTATTGGAAGGAAAAAACAACTGGGGAAGCCATTTAAATGGTGCCTTTTAAGAAGAAAATTACAATTGTAACTTCCAAAGGTGCCAAGGAACGGTGCCAAGTGACGAGTGTCTTGACACAAGGTCACGGTCTATCTAAACAAAATATGAATATTAGTGGGAATATTAAATGAGAATAAATGTCGAGATGGAACGAGGGAAAAATTATAAGATGATAAAGTGGGAAAATTAAGGAAAAAATTCTGCGTACGACCTCACGCAC